>JARGXW010000926.1:0-50088 GCA_029204085.1 Mycena sp. CBHHK59/15
CGCGAGGTAACCCTGAATCTATGCTCCCTACCGAGGACTAAAACCGAATCCTTAGGGCTTCTTATTCTACCACGAGAAACCGTCTTCTCACTATGTCTTTCCTCAAGGCCTATAGTACGTAGGATTTGAATTTATTGAAAGTCATAGTTGACACCAACTTGTTCCAAGCCCATCCCATCGCCCGCATGCCAGTCAAGAACTGCTCATCAAACAAACATACACCGCGTTCGTCGACACTCCCCGTGGGCAACGCAAGTGGCATCTCAGTAAGCTTCTCCTTCGTTGGATGAGTGTGTCTAACGTCTAGCAGTTGCTTACTTCACTGAAGAGTCCGTTGATCGACTGAGATGCATTGACGACTATCCAAGCCTTTCATGTGCGTGGTGGACTTGTTTCTCTAGCAAGTGAGCTAACCTTCGGTTCGTAGCACTGAAAGTGCCACATGGGAAATATAAAAGTGCTCGCTCTGTCAAAGGCCGACCCGACCATATATTCAACCCAGATGATACTGCCGATAGCGGGGAATTCTCGCGTCTGCAATACGTCGCGTACGATCCTGGCTCCACATCCTCCCGTTCCTCCAGGTCTACGCCTTCCCCCCAGTATCCTCCCCGCTCACTAACTTGGACTGCGCCGTCATCGGACCGTAAGGACTCCCGCCATCAGTCAGAGGCAGGTCCGATCACGGGCCATATACGAGTCCACAGTCTTACCCAATGTCCCGCGGGTTTTCTCGCACCCTTAGAGTACCTCGAGACCGTCAATCCTCCTCGACGGCATCCTGTCGATGAAACGACTTTGAGATTATTCAGGGCGGGCCCCTGATTTCATCTCCTCCGCCGTCCCTTACGATATCACGACGCATGTCTTAATACAGGGCTAGACCGAAAGTGCTGTCAAGAACTCCAAAAGTCAGGAGGCGGCGCCATCGTTCTCGCTAGCATGCTCGGCGATCTCAATCTGGTCCACCCTAAACCTGACTGATACAGCTACAATAGAATCGGCAGGGTACAATTGATCGGTCAGCAGCTAACGACAAAGAGAAGCCGCGTGTATAGACGACAGATGGTGAATGTCATATATTTTTGACAACCTTGCATATATTAAAGTCAAATAAGCTACGTCGTCATTGACAAGAGATTCTTCACACCTTCTAACATCCATGACTTTGATGTAAAATCGTGGGGAAGGTATCGTGGGGGTGGTGATGGCCGCTGTGCCCATGGCCCGGCGGCATCTCGAAGTTTAATAGAGTTTTGAACGAAATGGTAAGTAGACCTAGGGAACACAGTTGCTAGGCCATCCAGACAAATACTTTGCTCATGACATGACTGTCATCGCGGAGAGGTCTTGTGATTTTTCGCCCGGCCCAGGTGAGGCAGCGTCAAGGCGGGCCCGGAGCTCCAGTCCGCAGAGTGTTGAGGCATCGGATGGCTCGGCAATACGGCAATGTCTTCCAGCGACAGCAATGTGTAATAAAGATGCCGAAGACTGCCAATCTGGAAAAGGTGCCCTTAGCACCGCGAGGCAGAGATGTGAATGTTTGTAGACCCTCCGACAAGTCCGGTGTGGAGATAAACGAGATGTTTAACAGGAGCTCGACGTGTCTATCGACGACGGAGAGCCCGTGATGAGACGATACCGCTCTTCGCAATGGGATCCACAGTTATAACTGAACGATAGAGCGACGACACTGGGGATGAACGAGAAATGTACAGGCATTGAGTGAAAGCCCGTCATTCCCCCTACTACGAGGATATCCGGGTCGAGCGCTGTCGAGAACATGAGGTTCTGATAAACGATGGATGTGTGAATACCCTGTCAGCAGATGCTCGATAAAAATATACCTAGAAACTCGACTGTCCTGCTATGGAGTCGAACGGACACAGAACAGGTTTCCGACGGGGAAGCGTTCCGCGGCGCCATGCGAAATCTGCGCCGAAGAAATGCGACGAGTCGCGGGCCATTGCTAGAAGGTAACATCCCAAAAAATAATTTAAATTTAAAATATCTGCGTCTCGCACTGTGCCGAACGGACAGACCTTGAGTGACGAGGAGTAGACAACGTCCCGTTACTACTAGCCAGTGAATGTAGGTACGAGCCTTGCCCTGCATACGGCTGTCAGTGCCTAGACCTGACAATTGTCGGATAAATATTTTGACAGACAGAATGCACATGGGGTTTCACCTGTATTGGAAACGTCAGAAATCGTGCTATCCAGTAAACGAGCCCCGTCCGCAGGAGAGGTGCGGTACTAAGAGTAGCATACACTTACATGATATGGGCCTGTCAAGCTGTGGCAGCTCGGACCGATGAAAACGGACAGTGGTCGGGTGGTACTCTCCAATTCGTATCGGCCAATGCCCGTCCTAATACCCTAGTGAATGACGAAAGTTAATTTTGAACATAGTGCATAGAAAAATAATTCAATATACTGCAAGAGACCGCTGAAATGGACCTAAGATAGTCGGTGCAGTCATCTATATCATGTAATTAAACGTAGCGTAGCGTTCAAAAAAATCCCTTCAGTTGTGGTATGATAGCTCGCAACTGCAAGTACCTACATCATGCATCGAGAGCCAACAAACTGCGGAAACAACTGTTGGGCCTTAACTGGCTTTCGTACGGTTCAAAGCGCGCCACTGCTCTAAGTCACAGTTGTACCAGAGCGATGCTCACATTTGGCAAGATAGTGTACCAGATGCACGTAGTAGTCCCGTGTCTAGGCGAGGGACACAAAGAAGGGGAGGTTCAGATTCTGTAGGGTGTTTCTCCGTCAAAGGTTTGAATTTTCAAGTTCGAGAGACGTTTTGAGACGTTTTGAATTTTACCAACCTGAGCGGCGTTTACTATGAGTCACCGTAATTCTCTCATGAGAACCCGCCCAGAGAATGGGCACCGTGATTCGAAGGATTCGCTAGTTTGGCAAAGATGCTGACTCGTCGAGTCGCACAGGAAGGGTGAGCACAGAAGTTAAGAGTTTGCGATCAACTGATTGCCATTGGATAAGATAACGATAAGATAAGAGGTATGTGATTACAGCGTAAAGTACCCTGAAGATTGTGAGAGGGAGTACAGTGAAGGTACAGTATTACAATGATGACGGACAGTGATAGTCATAGGGAAATCGTACCACCACAGTCCTATGCATCGACCCAGTAGTTTGGGGCCTTGGCAGCGGCAGGGCCGTGAGTATTAGTCGTGCCACCGCTCGGAGCGTCCTCCCCGTCGTCACCATAGATCCACACCACCCCCTCGCCGTCCTGGAAGTCCACCCCATCTCGCTCAAACCGCTCGCCCCACCAGATGAAGACGTCCTTGATGAGCTGTCTGTGTCGGCATCGACGAGGAAGCCAGCCGTGCGCACCATCTCGAGGTTCGGTACGTCTCGCGCGTGAAGGAGCGAAGATGGGTCTGCGTCTCGTTCGGGCCCTTGGATGGGTACAGCGCGTCCGCGCGTACCGAGTGCAGTGCGATGCGCCTCAGCGTGGGGTGCATATACGGCTGCGCGGTGGTAGACTCGAGCACGATGCAGGGGAGTTACGCTGAACGTAAGGGTGTCAAGATTGGGGCAGACGCTGAAGCGCAGGAACAAGGACGGCGGGATGTGCAAAGCGGCGACACGAGGCAGGGCGGCTCCGTATCTGAGCCGCTGCTCGGGGTAGGAAGATGGACAGTCGTGAGCGAGTGACCGTGTACATCGAGAAACTGGAGATGCGATCGATCGAGATTGGATAACTGACCAGACTCTGAAGAGTCAGGGTCCGTAGCGCTGGGAGCTGGAGAACGGTGGCCATTGCGATGTTGGCCCGTGATTTGAGAGAATAATGTGATTTAAGCATGGAAGGGTGGGTGGCTCGGATGGTGGATGATTGTGGACGCCATCGCCGACGAAACTCCGGAGATCGAGGACTCGGAGAGTTCGGAAAGAGGCTAGAAAGTCGAGAGACGCGTGCGTCTTCTCCAGCGAATGCTTCTGTTCGTCCCAGTGTATGCCTTGAAGCGTTGGACCGTATAGTGTGGAAACAGCATTCAGAAATTCGGTTGGTACAACGATCCTCCAGGTGGCACTGAGCATTCGAAGCCTCGGGCAATACTGGAAAATTCGGAAAACATTCTGCAGGAAACGGATATCAGCGGAGCCCCTGGCGTGAGTGTAAAGCTCGATATGTCGGGTCCAGTGGCCATAGTTAGACTTGACGCTGTGCGAGTCTCGCAAGACTTGTAAAATTAACTCAGCTCGTGAAGGGCTTCGGATGACAAGATGCTGATAGAGGATCTGGATAGCGATGCGCCTCCAGGAGCGGCAGACGCGTACGAGGGCGCATTTGGTGCGCATTGAAAGAATCGGCGTATTCGCGCCAATGACTGTTGGGGAGTGTTTCAAGGTAAACGGGTCCATGGGCTCGATGGTAGTCGATCCGTAGACGTAGGTACACCACTGGAATATCTCCAGCCATATCTCTAGGGGAAAATCTGGGAGGGTCTCAATATCTGAGTCGGAAGCGTAGTCGCGAATATGCTAATCATACGATGAGGTCAGAAAGCTCATAAAGAGAAGATCTGGATCTACCAGGTGAATGGGAAGGCAACATTGTGAATACGACTGAGAATCCGCAGCATCGCGAAGACACATGAATCCCACCACCTGACAACTTGTGGCAAGAGGAGAGGGTCAGATCAAAGAGGGCGAGGTCTTGATAAACAGGTGTATACGCATTCGGCATTACGGTCCGTTAAAGTTCCCAATAAGAATACAGATACAATGCTTGCGAAAAAGGCAGAAGAAACGTTCTGTAGCCATATTTTGATTTCGAAAATACATTTCTTCTATGTACACTGTACTTTCTCTCTCTCTCTCTACCACCCACCGATGACCAGGGAGGGAGCGGAGGGAGGTGTATTACCGCGGTGGCCCCTTTGAGGAACAGGCAGGCTCCACGGTGAATACGTGGAGGCTTCTGTGAGACAGAAATTGAGTGGAATTGGTATTGCCACCCTGCCTCCGCCTACCGCTGTCACGGTCAGTGGGCGTCAGAGAACGCTGATATGAAAAAGATGTGTAGATGTTGTCCCCTAGTGCGCTAATTTACCTGAAATCTCTGGGCCTGATGCGAGAATCCCCATTGTCTCAACACCCCCCAGTCACTGACAGAAAATGTTAGCATCCAGACATCCGGGCACAAATATTAAATGGAAAAGTTTCATTGGAAACCTAGTAGATGCTCCGCAGCTCCAAGCATATTTTGGTCTTTCGGCCCCTGTCTCTAGTTTCTTTCTGATTCAGCTGCCTGAAAAAGTTCCTCGAGAGGCTTAGGATTGACCCATGAGCCCGAAATAAGTTCGAGTAAAGTTTAGCCCGAGGGCAAGTCGCCTCTAACGCTCGGCTCTTGCCTAAAAAATGAGGATGTTCTGAGTACTCCCAGCCGTTGGAAAAACATGAATCGTGCTGCCAAAAGACCGACGTCCTGGAACATGATGTAGAATAGTTCAGGTGATCTGCCAGTGAAGGTTGAACATGATACAGATCAGGCGGCTGGTATATTTCGTTCGCTCATCCCGCGAGCACGTCCAAAGCTGGCAGATTGAAAGCCTCGCACAAAAGGAGTCTTGATAAAGCCGTGAAGCGCTGCCGTAGGGGATGATACTTGCAGGCCTGGAAACCTTCATAGATTCATCTAGCCAAAGCGGGAAAGCACGGCATGAATCCACGCTCTTAGGCTCGGTCACCAAATACATACACGAGAATGATGCGTCGTGGTGTTGAAGGTTGGTGGCGCCGAGCCAGGGTAACCGGTACCTGTATGAAAGGAAACAAGGAGGAGAGAATGTCACTGCTGGGTGCCGTAAAGCTTGAGCTGAGACACATCGATACAGGTACCGTCATCCCGAACGTAAAGGCGAAGAGAGCCATAGGAGGGGATAGTTGTGGAGCTAGCACCTCGAGACAGTCTCGACACGACACGCATGATCGGGTACATGAAGGAGCGCCCAGAAAACCATTTGGTGAATCCATGCCAGTGGGGCTAGGAAGTCTCAGGCACTGTGAGAACCACTTGCAGGAGATTGTAGGACTGCCACAATACTGTCGACAATCGGTGATAGGCGTTACGATGAAATGAATGAGCATCCGAAACCATAGGAATCCCAAGTGGCTTTATTTCTGGCGAGCAGTAGGAGGATGATTCTATGAAAAAGTTAGCACAATGATTGATCAACTCAGAGTCCGAGGAACGGGTCTCTTTGCAGGGGACCAGGGGTTATCAAGTTTGAACACGAAACCTCGCAGTGCTGCCAGGATTTACTTGTGTGAGATGAAAAACAGAGAAAGTGTGATGCCTACATGATGTGACCCTGACCAATCGATACCGCAAATTGGTGGTCGAGGTTTGGTTCAACTTGGAGTTAGAGAGATTATTGTTCGGAGTCGGAAATTAGATCTCAGTTTCAAACTCCGTGCTTTCGACCACAATAATCTCCGAAGATGTGGACGTCTTTCGCCGTCGTTCTCTGTGGCCTACAAGCTGCTCAGGCGGCTAATGTGTACCTATTCCCGCCGCAGACATTCCTTCACTCGAGCCTTTCACCAGAGGACGCAAACGCCGTCCTTTCGCGTCATCTGGGGGTTGAGATATTCGAAGCGCTGCGGGATGGCTCTACTTTGGACTACAAAGAGGAATTCTTTGTCGGGAAAGGCCCAAATAACGTCTTGCTATTTGGCCTAGATGAAGCAGATGCGAGAGGTACGTTCTCTGTTGGTGGAATCTCCTAGAGGCAGAGGAAACAACATTCGCGACTCCAGGTATTCTGTGTCAGATAGGATACCTTGAGGTATGAACGTAGAACCCTGCTACTCTGCCTCAAGGAGAATATACCAGGGCTTGTTGAACCGTTCTGATACATATACCCTAGCTGTCCGCCGCGGCATGCCTTCGTCTTTACGCCCCTCCTTCGACCTTCCCACTTCTTCGCTTTCATCAGTAATCTCTACATATCTCCACCGTGCATCGCACGCTTACACCTCGATTTACTCCGTCGACCCCTCATCCCAAAGTAGAAAGGCATGGTACATCGCAGAAATGGAATCTCTCATGGGCTTCTTCGACAACGCCCAGGATGCTTCATTCGCAGCGCTCGAACTCTCCGGACTCGCCAATATACGCAGCACCCACGGCGTCGACAGCGACGACTACCGCGCGTCGCTGGACGCCACCCGCAAGGTACTCGAGTATGCGGTCGACCACAGCATCCACGTCGCTCTGCTCACCTTCTTGCCGCCGTCCCACACCGACGCCAAGCGTGCCCCGGCACCGCAGCTCTCCCAGGCGCCCTTCCCCCGCCCGCCGCCGCAGTCGCCGATCGGCTCGGTCTCCACCTGCCACATGACCCTCGACGCATGTAATAACGCCACCTCGACGTGCTCTGGTAGGGGCGAGTGCCTGGCGGCGACCAAGTTGGGCCGCACCTGCTTCGTGTGCAGCTGCGGGTCGACACAGACGGGTTCCGGGAGACAGGTCAAGACTGAGACCTGGGTCGGCGAGAGCTGCGAGCGGAAGGATGTCAGCGGGTGCGTCGCGCTACTCTTGTTTGTTCATCTTATTGACCGCTCCCCATGCAGGCCGTTCGTGCTCCTCGCTGGCACGACAATCGTCCTTTCGATCGTCATCGTCATGTCCGTGTCGCTGCTCTACACCGTCGGTAACATCGAGCTCCCGAGCGTCCTTATGGGCGGCGCTGTTCACGCCAAGAAGGATTAGTCTGCCCTGAATCTCCCTGGAATATTGTAAATATTGTCGCAAGCTGCGTACTGCGTTTGATGAGTCTGAAATGGACATGGCTTCTTGAGTGCAAGCTGTGACTCAGTGGGACTCGATGCAGGATCACGAATGTCCCGGTTATTTCGGCTCATAAACGGTGTCTGGACCTAGGTTCCTGCCCAGCCGCGGTTTCGAGGCTCACAATCTCAGTAGTGGTTACAAAAGCTGTAATAAGGTAGACTATTTGAGAGGACTCTAGATGTAAGACAGATTCGTCAACAAGCATAATATATGATGGGATAAATAATGTGATAAGTAAATGATCAGAACGAATCTGTCGAGGATGCCAAAAATTGGGAGAGTTATCGGTTTGTCAAGAAATTGACACTACCACCGAGCAAGAAGCTCGACAGCCCGATCCAGATCAGGAGCACTCGGTCGGCAGCATGGAAGCTGGGCGAGAGAGGCTCGAATATTCTGGCTCTGGATCACGGGTCAACTTTGTACACAAGGCACTCCAGGGTCTTCGGGAGATGAAGATAAGCCTAGAAATACCACACCGGAGCAACGCTCCCAAGAGCAAAGCTCGCTTGAAGGGCAAATCAAAGAAGCGACCAAAACCCCACACAGGAATGGTGCGAAGGAAGAGAGGAGGAGGTTATAAATGGGTCTCACCCACATTGGTCTGCATGAGGGAGATACACAATAGGGTGTTTCATAATTAGAATTTTGACCCCAACTTGTGCTGCAACTCAGACCCCAACTTGAGGTCAAGTTGGGGCACCAAATAGTTCGGGAAACGAAGTTGTATGTCAAATCGTGCCTATACCCACGATCTGACATCCAACTTCGACCCCAACTTGATGCCCCGACTTCGTGCCCCAACTTCGGCTAATCTCGGTCACTCGGGCCTTTGCCACCGCAATCATTATGTAACCACTCTGATCTTTCCATTATTGGCCGTCGGTCTCCCGCCTTGACTCCCCCCACATCTCAAACTACCTCTAAAATAATTGTAGTGCAGTTCAGGCAAATAACCATATGATTCAAGTCCACCAAAAACCATTTACAAGGCTAGGCACATAAAATACAACTACATTTCAGAGCACCACCATTCCGATGCCCGACTCGGGCTCCCGACAAACCTGCTTAACTGCTTGTGAGAAAAAATCTCAAGTTGTGGTTTTGAAGTTGAGCCTGGTTTCTGGTAAAATGGGAGAGCAGGTGTTTCACAATTGAGTCCCCAACTTGAGCCCCAACTTTGGTCAAGTTGGGGTCAAGTTGGGGCTCAAGTTGGGGCTGAGGTTGGGGTCGAATTTTTAATTATGAAACACCCTAATATCATCACAGACCAGGCCGAACAAATTCAAGATGCGGGGAATTATAACGTATCTCGGTATACGCTCGGCAGAGATAGATAGGAAAGGGACCCAGCGAGCCCTGGGGATCCTGGAGTGCCCCGACCCACTGGGCAAAGACGATTGCCAAGGGGTCGTGCCAAACAATATTGCCGCATCAAGAATTTAAATACGCCACTCAGCATATCCAGCAGATACTAATAGATAACAAGCTGATAGATAGACAATAATAGATGAGAAGGGTGGGATTGAACTGAACGACCTCCCGGTGACGGAGGTCAAGCATGCACCCGGGTGCATACCCAACATGAAATATAGATGGGAAAAATAGAGCCGCCACACTCTGGGAACCACCCGGAAGTATGGCCACTCTTACCACATAATTTTTTAATAAATGGAGTACTCATCAAACATCCATAGCCTCTTGAAGGAGGAAATAGCTTCAGAAGACCAGCAGACTCTTGAAGGTCGAAGGAGAAACCAGCTGGATCTCACAATAGGGCAGATGAGCCCCAAATAAGACTGGATGACAAGATGTAGCTGGCCCCCCATTGGACTGAAATGACTTGGACTAAGAGCCAAGCAATCCAGGAAGAGTCTGACTGATATACACGGCGGACAATCAGATGTCATGGGCCGTTTGTGATTATCGGACCAGTCATCGGGGATGTCATGTTCCATCTCTTCTTTGTGACTCCCACCTTGATCGCCGGTTTTATTTGTCACACTGAAATTCATGCGAATAAAGAACCCGACCAAGTAAAACAAGCTAGCAAAAGATCATTTTGTGTCAAAAGCTACCACTGGGATCTGTCACAACTCTTTGGGCGGAAATACATCCCCGTTTCGATGTGATTTCTTCCCATCGGCACTCGATCGGCACGGAGGACCGTTGGCCCGATGTCCGATCAGACTTGAGTTATTGACGATCGTCGCTCTCATCCACACCCATCCACATGCCAATTATGCCAGCCGACCCATCTGAAGACAAGAAAGACTACAGACTCTGCCCCTGTTCATCACAAGACTGCAAAGGTCAACTATGGGAAGGGAAGGACAGAAATATTCAGAACGGCAAATGGTGTCACCGAAGTACCCAAGCGAAACATTATGCAAAGGACACAGAGCTGCGCAAGCAAAAAGTGCTGAATCCAGAGGTTGGGTTTCACAAAAAATGCTCTCTCTCAAGCAACTGACAGATCTTCTTTCTTGCAGCACAGCGCATCGTTGCGTTCATTCCCAACTCGCCCAGCTTCCTTTCTGGCCATGCCAACGACGGACTGACTATCAAGGCCTTGACAGACAAGTATGGTCCGGAGGTTTTCAAGAATTACCATTTGGATTATCGGACCGGCGGCGAGGACTCGGGTGGCGATGGTGAGAAATCCGGCGCTAACAGTGATGACAGCCAAGATGACAGCGGTGAAACTGTTGGATCTCGTGATTCTAACAATGAGGAGAGTGACGCCGATGGTGAGAGTGCGGGCTCCTTCATCAGTGACGACGAGGGAGCCATGGACAGAGACGGGGATGCATACGGTAGCAAGGATTAGGGCTGTGCGCCGTGCCCGTTGTGCCGGTTCGACGGGTTCCGTGCGACAGGTAGCCGACCCGTTCTGTCGAGCCCCAGAAATATTTTTTGATGGGATGGCAACGGGACGGCACGACGGGTGCATACAATTTAAGTCATAAAATGGGAGGTTTATTGGTTTAAAGGCGTGGAGATAGACACGCAAGTTCATTTAGAGCGAGATGAATCATATGTTATAGTGAGGGTGGGCAGGAAAACAGTGCTTGAAGTAGGGCTGACCAGCAATCAACGGCGGCAATCAGCTCGCATATCACCTTCCTCTGCACGCACCTTTTGCACCAACGTGTTTTGGACGCTTTCAACACCTTCAGACCCTAAACAGACAAGTGCCCAAGCGACCACTACTGTCTCCATTGAGCATTTTCACCCCTACGGCATGAAAAAGACTAACAATATTGAGTTGTAAAGGAGGTATTTTCCCGAAGCAACACTCTACAGGTCCCCTAACGCTTGTGCGGAGCTGCGAGCGACTACGACAACATCGCAAAAGCAAAAATGATTTCCTACAAGAAGCCATCGCCTCCCGGCCGTCCGTGACGGCTGTCCCGTCGCCCGTCCCGTTCCGTAGAGAGTCTTTGAATCTCGACAACAGGACGGAGAGGGGACGGGTTTGCCCGTCGCCTAACCGTCAAAACGACGGCCATGCCCGTCGACGGGACGGCACACAGCCCTAGCGAGGATGCGGCCGGCAACACCACTTCTTTTGCCACCTCCTACGACATGGTCCTTGAGGCCGAAATTTTTGACGTGCCCTCCTCCAGCTCCGACGAGTCAGTTTAATATCTATTTTTTTCCTACAAAATCATGTCTAGCAATACAATATTTTCTTTGCGCCAGATTTTTGGCTGAGTGTGACAAAGGGAAGCCGGCGATCATAGTGAGAGTCACAAAGGAGAAATGGAACATGACATCCCCAATGACAGGTCCGATGACGGACCACATGACTGACACATCACAAACAGCCCATGACATCTGATTGTCCGCCGTGATAGCAAGAAAGAACCAGCCAAAAACCATGTGTGAGAGACGAGGCCGACCACGAGGACATGGATGTCGTGAGCACATAAAAAGATGTGACTTGTGACTGAAGTCACAAGTCATGTGCAAACAAGATTGTCCTCCATTTGTCTTCTTCCTTATCTTACGCTTATGCTAGCCAGAGCAAGCTCTTGTAGCTTCAGTTAGCACTTATCTGAGAAATCAGGGGTTTTCGCAGTCTCCTACCCAGCCGCACATTACGGGGTTGGTGGATTCTCAGTGCGGTATTTTACAGTGGAATATGTGTAGTAATACATTTCTTGTCATATGTGATCGCCCATCAATCCATCACTAGAAATGTATTACTACACATATTCCGCTGTAAAATACCGCACTGAGAATCCACCAACCCTGTAATGTGCGGCTGGGTAGGAGACTGGGATTTTCGGACTGTGACATGTAAGTATAATGTGATGTAAGTAAGTGACAGGTTGACCACAGCAGAAGAAAATATCTGTAAACATAACTGTAACCAACATAGCCACAACTTTCAGAAAGTCATCGCGGTCCCTCCATCATCTCAAATAAAATGTTCCATGTGCCTGGAAAGCTTTCAGTATAGCCTATGAGTGGTATGGAAAAAATTAGTCTGTAATGTGGTCTTTGCGAGACTTCCTTCAGCAAATACATGCTGAAGCCCAGTTGTTCTGCTGACATTCTCGAAAAGTATGAAATAAATCATTGCAATTTTCAAAAATAATGTCCTCCACCGAAAAAAAAAGTTCGAGTTGGGCGGGCAGCCAGAGGTCACCCGTTCGAGCCACGCTGCCGGCATCAATTTTGTGCAATAATCACGACCAAATAACAAAATCATTGTGTCGTTGTTTTGTGCTTCAACGGCATATGGAATAACACATTTTATCTACCGAAAAATCCAAAGATGTCTCTGGATCAACTGAGAATTCTCTAAGTAAGTCTAAATCTAGCTCATATATCTGTTCAATTTGTTGTATTGTTGAATTCTCTGCCAAAGCTCAAATGTAGATGTTTTCAACAGCTCCCACATGTCAGCAACAATTCTGAGAGTTCAAATAGCTACTGTGGTGCTATATATAGAATAAACTGTACTAATTTATTATCTGGCACCAACTGTTGAATCTAAGTATTTTCCAACACCACAGACTTCACAAATGTGCTCTGCATCCTTAGAATGCATGTTTTTTTGTGTGATAAAAATTTGAAATCACAAACAATAGAATTCCAGTCTCCTTTTTCCTATTTGCTGGCCATATAACATCAAGTAGAGCCTTGGAGAGCCAACTTGGTGCCATTTGATTGAACTTGATCAAAGCTCAATATTTAGGACCCAGAAACAGACTAGATGTAGGCAGAGCCATCAGAGGCATGGAAAATTGATTTCTGGACACAAATATAACGAAGGATCATGACAAAAGACCAAGGAAGCCAGGTCGCGACAATGTTTCACATGTTGTTTGGTCATGTCTATTCTACAAAATGATGGCAACAGCGCAGTCCAAACAGGCCACCTCTGGCTGCTTGCCCAACTCAATTTTTTTTTTTTTTTTTTTGGTGGAGGACATTATTATTGCAGATTTCAACAAATAACTAGTGTCAGCTGCAAATTTCTGAGTGGCAGAGCACAGACCCTATTTTCTAAGTGATTTCTGAAAGTTGTGGCTATGTTGTTTACAAATATTCTCTTCCACATCAGCAAAACCTGATTTTTGATGTAGTGGCTGTTAGAAGTGGAATCACAGATGGTCTCAGATGGGAGCCAAAAAGGCAGATGGGAGCACAGATGGAAGGCGAAAAGCCAGGATCCATTGTATACTAGCTACATATATATGTGCTGGAACAATAGAGATGGTAAAGTCAATAAGAACAATAGGAACAATAAGAACAATAAGAACAATAAGAGGAAGATCAGTATCAACACAATAAGTAGTTGATGTGATCATCCGAACCAAACACCAGACATCAACAGTGGCTGTAGCGGCTGTAGTAAACACCGAATTACATAGCACTACCGTAGTACTACTGTAGTGCTATGTAGTGACCTGATACTACAAAGCGCTATGTAGTAACCCAGTACTACATAGTGCTATGTAGTGGTCGGGGACTATATAGTACTATGTAGTGGCTGTCCAGGACTATGTAGTGCTATGTATTGGTTGGGCATTTAGTGACTGCTATCAAGGTTGAGCTCCTCAGTGCTTGAGTCAAGGGTGTATTGTGGGTAATGTAATGCCTGTGACGCCAGTCGAGTTTCTCGCCACCAGTGTTTCATTACAGCTTTGCATTCAGGACATTGCAGCTCCTTGAATAAGCCTGCGGAGATATGTGCTCTTGCGTGAGATGGTCCTCAGAGATCGTACTTTCATATGCACTTGTCTTACACAGTGTAGTGTCGAGCATTTGCAGGTTCACAGGTTCAGCCAAGGTTCAACATTCAACTGCAAGCCATGCCCACCCCGTGCAATTCTATCATTCCACAGAAACATGTCAGATATGGGATCATGAATATCATTTTTTTCCATGGTTTGGTGCCCAAATGCAAAGGATGAGAATGAGAATCCAAGCAGAATATTGTATGTGCATGGTGGGTAAGAAAACACATGACATATGACACCCTACTCCTATCCACCGCCGCTGGTAATGGGTTGCTCTGTACCCCAGTTCCTGGCGGTGGCAGGCTCTGCTGCCCAGTCCGTCGCGCTGCCAGGGTGGGATTCGCAGCCCAGTTGAGGGCACCTACATGCAGAAGCAGCTGAAGACCACAGCAATCTAAGAGCGAACCATGTACCACTATCGCTGACCAGCCCAGGGTTGATGTTTCCAGCCTGGGGGCCGCTGCCAATATCCCACTCTGCGGCGGCGGCATCAACATCCTCATCTGTGTCCTGCAGGGCAGCAGCCTTGGCCTCTGCCTCCTCCTTCTGCTGCTTCTCAACCTCCTCAGGGTCACAGTAGAAGAACATGTTGACCATGACGTTCCACCTGTCACTCATGTGGGGATCGTGCTGCAGAGCTGCAGGACCTCGTGCATGAGCAGCCACCAGATGAGACTGATTGAGTGCCGTGTCTTGTTGTTTGTTGGGATCACGATGTTGACGAACTTGAGTGGTGGGTCAATGTCGCAGAGTGCAATGACTGGGATGTTGATGTACAGCGCCTCACAGATGACCTGGTGGTTAATGTGCAGGTCGGTCACCATGATGAGGTGCAGCTCCTTGAACAAGTGTATGATGTATTTAGTGAAGGACCCGGGCGTGAAGCGGCGCACAATTGCCTGCACACCAGTGTTCGTGGTGTACTTGAGGATGGCGCAGTGGTCGTATGGGCAGGTGGAGATGACAAAGGTGTTGTTATATTCTCAGCCCCAGCGATGATACATGCAGCAAAAACTGGCTTCACCCAGGTCTTGACAATGTTCAGAATGTGATTGCCTAGAGGACAGGCATGGTCAGCGAGTGTCTGGGATGTGAGATAGCAGCAGACCTTCAGGCCTTCAGGGCATCTTTTCCAGACATACAGCTCCATCTGCCAAAGTGTTTGATGCCAATGTGGCATTGCACAGTGAGGAGGAGCTGTGTTTCCTCCTCAGTGGCACTGAGCACAGTGGAGAGTTTTTAGGTCATATTTGTAGTGTGGTGTCCATGTGCTGCTGCACTGAAGAGTAAATTGCAGCACTAATGTGGGTAGGGGCAGCAGGTGGGAGGCAAGTTTGGCAGTGGCATATGGGTCAGACAGGCAGCTAGTGGCAGCTGCAGCTGTAACAGTACAGTGACTTGACAGTGACAATGACTTGACAGTGACAATGACTTGGGAACAAAAGAATTTGGAAGACTAATTGTGCATGTGATGGGAATGGAACAATGCAAACAGGGTGCAAATATTCTATGGTCGTTTAACTTTTACACTTCTAATTCCCACCACTTTCTGCTTCTAATTCCCTCTCTACAGCTCATGCACTGCTGTGCAAATGCAAGACATTGGACCACCACCACTACAACTGTGTTGTCCCACCCAAAGAGGACATGTTCGAAGGCATGCTTGCATTTTACTCCTCTTGTACCGAGTCCTGTCTAATCTATCATTTAGCTCGATATCATGGCATTCAAACCCCCTCCACATTAACATGTACATTTTATTTCAAATGTGTTGACTCTTGACCAACTTGGTGCTGCAGTGTGTTCGGACTACTGACAGTGAAGCAAAGGCTGCTCTTAACAGCTTCCCTTTCACCATCTTCAGCAAGGGTGGCAAGCCCTACATCGGGCAAAGTATTGTGGCTAGCAGAACGAATTTGTATGTCCTTCACTTACTCTAATGCACTGCACCTATCACAGTCCCCAGAAGAGATCTTGTTGATGGTCCTTCAGATAATGGAGCCCGCCGAACCGTACCTCGGCACCACCATCAACAGTGCCGTGGTCGCCATCCCTGCATACTTCAATGGTTCATAATGTCAGGTGACCAAGGACACTGGCATTATCTCGGGGTTGAATGTCCTACGGATGATGGCGACCAAGCCTAGCACAGCACTCTGTGGTGCATGCATCAGATATGGCGGCAGTAGTGAGTTCACAGGCATCGCGCTCAGTGAATTTCATTACAGGCCTCGCTGTCATCGGGTTGCTGCATAGTGCCGCTCCTCTCTAGCTGCCTCCACGATGTGCTCCTTCTCTGGTGCCATGCTGCTCTTTCCCGCCAAGGACAGAGTCCTGCACCCCTCTGTGCTCATCTCCATCCTGCTCGTATGCTGTTCCATGATCACCTCCATGATATGTCACATCACCTCCCCACGCATGCTAATGGCTAACCCTTCCAAGATGTTTGGCTACGATGGGTCCAGCAAACATTGAATATCTGTTAACCTGCGCTTGCAGAAACAGGCTGAACATCCTCCTGCCATATGCCAACTACTTTGACCTCAACACAACCACCCTCGCGCTCAACACTACGTCCATCTGGATTGGGGGCATCCTCGCGGGTGTGTCCTTTGGGAAGGTTACAGACATCATTGGCCACTGCCCATCCCTCTTCTATGCCATGGTCATAACCCTAACCATGGTGCGTCTTTTGCTCGACTCATTAATCAAAGGGCGGAGCAGTGAACCTTATGCACACAGGTCGTCCTGCAGACCACAGCGCAGAATGTCTGCATGTTCATTGCCGCACGCATCCTCGTTGGCTTTGACACCTCCGCCTCCATGCTCTCGGGCCCCATGTATCTCGTGGAGATGCTCCCCTTCAAGTGGCGTGCATGGGGCCTCAGCATATTTAACAACATCTACCACATTGGTACGTCCCTCCTCTTTCTACTCATCCGCGCATGTTGACTGTGCGCAGGTGGGCTCATTGTAGCGGGCATCACATATGGCACATGATTCATGGCATCCACATGGATGTGGTGCATCCTGTCCGCAATCCAGGGCATGTTCAGTGTGCTGCACATTGTGCTGCTGTTATTGTCTGGTTGCAAGTGGTGTGGCCAATGTGTGTGCGTGGTTGGGCGTGCATTTAGTGGGCAGTGGTTGGATGGGATTAGGAGTGTATGCCAGTGCGAGGTGCACTGTCAAGGTCAATGTGAGTGCAGTCATTGGGATTTTGCAGACAGTGTCAGTGTAATTGTTTACAGGTCTTTGAGGAACATAGGGCCCGACCCATTTTTTTTTTCTATTTTGAGACATTTTTGATCGTTTTGACCAGATCGGTCATTGTGGGCTCAATTCAGGGTGTGGATGTCTGAAAGCTATATGGACGGAATTGCAATGCGAATCTGGAGGGCATGACATCCTCAGATTCTTTCTACCGACCCTATAACAAATATAATACAACATTATGTTAATTTCATGGAGATCCCATGCTACATGAGAAGGTGAGAATATACGAGCCTGTAGTATCATCAGAATAGATATACCACCATTCCAGAGGGCGCATAAAAGCCAGAATTTATCTATGCCCCCTCCAGTGCATAAACGATGTGCTTTTTGGTCAAATTTTGATGGCTTCAACCAGATCGGCCGTTGTGGGCTCAATTTTGGGTGTGGACATCTGGGAACTATATGGATGGAATCGCAATGCAAATCCGGAGGGCATGACCTCCTCATTTTTTTTCTACCACCCTTATAATAAATATAATACAGCATTAGTATACTATTTCCATGGAGATGTTCTGCCACACAAGAAGGTAAGACTCTAAGAGCCTGTAGTATTATCAGAATAGACATACAACTATTCTGGAGGGTGCTTTGAAGTCGGAATTTATTTATGACCATCCTAGCGCATAAACAACATGATTTTATGTCACAGATTCAATCACATTGTTTACGCACTGGAAGAGGCATAGATAAATTCTGGCTCGATACGCTGTGAGGCTGCACTATGTTTGCCCACTGTTGTGAATGTACACAAGACACCAACCCACATGGTCTTGTTTCACAACGTCCCCAGTCTGCAACTACATTGTCCGCTGGCTTCAGGATCATTCCACCACACTTTGTGATCATCTACAACCAAGTTTGCATCGTCTGCCGGCCCCAGAGTCACTCCACCATGCTCTGCGACTGTCTACGACCGAGTCCGACCAGCAACTATACTGTCCGCTGGCTCCAGGATCACCCCCCCATGCTCCGCGACAGTTTACAACCTGGTCCGACCAAGAATTGCACTATCCGCTGGCACAGGGATCACTCCACCACGTTCTGTGACCATCCACAACCAATTCCGACTGACAATTACATCGTCCACTGGCTCCAGAGTCACTCCGTCAAGCTCTGCGACTGTCTACACTCAAGTCCGACCAACAACTACACCGTCCGCTGGCTTCAGGATCATTCCGTCACAATCTGCAATCATCTACAACCAAGTTTGCATCACCAATCCTATGGACATTGTACCTGTTGGACTTTAAACTGTTCTCAGACGCTACCACGGACATCCTCCTGGCAGGCATCTTCATCACAAACCTAGAGCAGGCCGACAATGTGATTCTGATCTCTCTGATAGCAGATGGGGCTCAGCGCAAGATGTACGTGCTCTGGAAATGGTGCAGTGTGAACTTTATGATTATCAATGTTATCAAATCCCTCCTGATGATTTATGGTTCTATTCCAAAATTGCTGCCCATCTTCTGCTTCAGACTGGAAGCCGTAAGCATTGTCAAATCAACTAAATATGTTGGCTTCAACCTTAACTCCATGAAGAGGAATATCTTCGAAGACCACTATGAAAAAAAGGTAAGCAAAGCTAGGGCTATTGCGAATAGCCTGCTTGGCCTAGAGTCAATGGTCAGCACTCTGCTGCCTTGGGAAGCGTGCAAATTGTACATGGCACTCATTGATTCCCATCTCACATATGGCTGCAAAGTCAGCCTGATGTGGATCTTGACCTTCTCAAGCCACTTGAAGACGTACAAGCTGATTTCCTATGACACATATTAGGCATAAACAAGCAGGCCATGGTAGTGCCCTTGTTCACAGAAACTGGTCTAGTACCGCTGTGCTTCAGGCGAGTCACATTGGCACTAGTACACTTGAGGTATCTCGCAGCACTAAATAACGACAGATATGTCAGAGTGGCTGCAGACAATTCAGTGTCTCTCTCAGATACTGGCAAAGCTTCCTGGGCAATGGATCTTCGATATGTGATTCACAAACTGCCCTTCAAGATAACTCTGCTGGACCTCGCGACCATCACACCACTGATGATTGATGGAGTAATCAAATCTGTGGATGCCGGTCTTCGAATCTATCTACAATGGTCCATCAACGACCCCGACTCACCAAAATTGTACCTCCTGTGAGGAAGGTTGGAACCGGAGAAAGACAATGCACCTGCTCAGAAGACGCTACAATTCCGTCACTACCTCAATGTAGTAAACCCGAAACATCGGAAAGCACTTACGCGCCTACTGTTGTCAAGTCACTGCCTGGCCTTGGAAAGATTACGATGGGTCGAACTTCAATGCCTGCAGATAGACCGCAATTTGAGAGTCTGCCGATTCTGTAAAGCTGAGATTGAATCACTGGAGCACACATTATTGGAGTGTACAGCACCGGCCAACCTCCTAGTGCTTTGCGAAGATTTTTTATCACGCATGAAGAAGGACATACATGGTCTACCACTGCTAGGTTCCATGCCCTCCGCAAAATTCTTCAGTCACATGATTGCTTACAGACAAACTATTTCATTGGTCGCGAAATATGTGTATGAAGTCACACAAATCTACAATGCCACTCCAATGCACATTCCCCCTCTTCCCTTACACTGGTTAATGCAACTGCAGTGTAGCGATTTGTTTATTTTACTATTTCTTATGCTGCTTTTGATAGACGTTCTGATAACGAATAGCTCGTCAAGGGGACCGTCCAAGGCAAAGGCGCGAGAGGCTTGTGGAGTCCGCGCCATCTTCGTCACTTCGTTGCTTCGCTTAGCTTCGCTTAACTTCGCTTAGCGTTGTGAAAGTTCGTGAGTTTGATCGCTTTCCGTGAAAGTTCGTGACTTCAGCCGGATTTAGTGAAACTTCGTCACTTCCTCTGGATACCGTGAAAACTCGTTACTTGGGCTGCCGACAGTGAACATGTGAACGTGTCCAACCACGTGAAGAGTGCGTCGTCAGTTGCAGGTGTATTGTTCAGATCGACAAACCCCGGGAGATATATTTATTTGATTGCAGAGACATTTGTTACAGTGCATGATACATTCCCCCAGGCCGACACATAAAATCTCCACATGTCTTGAGCTTTGCTTGGAACACGACACATTTTTAGGAATTTGCCGCATGAGTTCCAGAGTTGTCGAAGATGGTTGGTGGCTCGGGGACCGGCTGGGACCGAGGGCAAAACAGGCCGATGTTCATTGTAAACCCCTGCCGAATATATCGAGGTTGTGTGGGAAAAGAGGCTAAAACACTAAAATTCATGTGGAACGGGGTAGAGAACAGCCCAATAGTCATTAACTACAGAATATCAAGATTTTTGAGCCGTATTTTCTACTGTCTGTAAGCCTGCTATTAGGCTATTGTACTCTGCCTATGATAGGGTGATTGAAAAATTCTGAACTGCTCCAAAGTACAGATAATGCACAAAAACGTTTTAAGCAGTCAAATCAATGCTTACCGTTTTGAGTGGACGGAGCACACCTTGTTGAATGGCGCAGTAGCTCGGGAATTCAGGATGTTGCTGTCGGGGGCTAAAAATGATTTACATTGTCCCGCATGTTCAAAACAAACAAATGAAAAACTTATCATCGCTCTATTTGTTCGGATCTCCGCCGTCTTCGAAATAGCTTTGCGGGTCAAGTCCGTTGATTACGAGCCGAAGGTGGGATGGGCGGCGGTGCCAACGCAGGGGGAAGTACACCGGCGATGCCGTGGCCTGCGGGATACATTCCTTTGGCAGCTCGAATATGCTCACATTTGAAGTGACTGGGTGTTGAGCGCTGGTGTGGATGCCTCTGCTGAGCACGGAAAGCTCTAGGTTAGTGCATGGACAGAAATAAATAACTAAAAATTAGGTACATACCACCGCCGGGGACAACAGGCTTACACTGCCTGCCTGCGATGAGTTCTGGTTTAACGACCGTGCCCTAGGTGCTGTTTTCCCTACAGACAGTCACTCACTGGGTCGGGGGCGCGTCGGGAACGTCGCGGGGGTTGATGGTGGTAGTGGTAGAAGAGAGGAATGTTCTGTTCGTGTCGTTCCGTAATTCCGGTGATTAAACAATGCACTTCCCACACGCGCACCCGGAAGTGACGAGCTTTCTCAAAAATTTAGCCGAGGTGACGAGCTTTCTCAGATATTTGATGAAATGACGAACTTTCACAGTTTTCCATCAAAGTGACGAACTTTCCCATTCCTAAGCGAAGTAACGAAGTGACGAAGATGGGTACTACTCAGGCTTGTGCACGCTGGGATACTCTTGGGAACACAGTGTTCAGAGGCTGGACCATGCTGTGTATAAATATATCACTATCACTATATCACTGAGATTGTGAGCCTCGAAACGCGGCTGGGTAGGAACCGGGACACAAGCTTAGCTCAAATGTTCGCACGGCGGCGACACCATCTGACAAACAAGCGCAACCCGTTACGTGCACCGCCACTACGTTTTTGGGGTCCAAGCCGCCCACCTGATCAATAGGTGTCACTGCGCTCCCCCTACAATTATGACGCGTTGTACGTAGGTACGGTACCTGCTCGTTCCTCATTGGGACCACTGCAGTAATACATCCTTCCTTCCTTCCTTCCTTTCCCCCAATTACCTTCATGACCCTATCTGCAGCAAAATACCGGTCGATCGAGCTCTTCGCCAGCTGACTTCTCAGGACACGCCTGAGAGCTCTCTCGCGAAAGGCAGTAGAGCATATTTGCAACCCCCAAAAACGCCCAGGCACGAAAGTTAAGGAAAATTGATGGGCTGATAGCGAAAATTCGTTGACGCCTGGGATGGAAACTAGTGACTGGAAGAGACCGATCCATATGCCAAAAGATGCAATACACATCCTCCCTTGCCCATTTCCCCCCCCCACATATTCACAGAGTCTGCCATACATGCTCTCTAGGCTTCAAGGGAGTTTTCTGCCTCGGGCATGGACTTCGGTCTTAAATTGAGCTGAGCAAACGGCCATTCAGTCACATCAAAATGATGAGTGATAACCAAGTGATAACGGAAATTTGGGGGTGGCAAATATGCTCTAGTGTCGCAAACTCTACTGCTCCCATGATGCATCCGTGCCTGGCAGGTTCTCTGACCATGTCTAACAAACTTCACGTTCTTTTGCTATTTACAGCCCTAGTCTTGATCCCACAGCCCGACTGACGCTGACAGTATCAACTTCCGAAGGGACGAGGTTCTTTGTCATACTCGTGGGTTCGCGGTGTGGTGCAACCTGGGCGACGTATAGTGGGTAGCCATAAATTGTGCCCGCGTCAAGAACGTATATCGAATTAGGTAAATACTGATCAGGTTTTGACTTCACCTCCACAGCGTCATTGGTTTCTGTACTTACCGTTCCACAAAAATAGTCATCTCATCTCAGATATCATCCCTCCCCGTGCTTGCTACAGGCAAGATGTGGCGGGGATCGGAAATGGAGAGCACTTGGCTCGGCGTCGATAGCATCAACGACAGGAAATGGGTTCTCGGTCTGCGAATGGGTGGAGATGCAGGCTGCGTTCGGACCCATTCTACTGTCTGCTGACAACGTGGTTGCCAGTTCCCCGCTTGCAAGGCTTCTTATAAAGCTATAAGAAGGCACAAGTTGAGTTTTCGGCCACAAATTACCCAACAGTCGGATCCCTGACCATGGCGACAACAACTCAGACAGACGGTCAGCAATTGTTCCGAGATGCCGGATTAAAGACTAAAGCATCTTACTATAGCGCTAGCATCGGTTACTGCATTGGCTCCGATACGTCTGACTTGCTCCACGATTCCGATTTCCACAGTCCCGACAGAGATTTTACGCGAAATATTCATACGCTGTGTTCGTTTCCGCTACCCCCACATCCAGCCCTTCACATCATTCGAGGCGCCGCTGCTTTTCTGCGGTGTGTGCGCGTTGTGGCGGGGGATCGCCATTGCGATGCCTCAATTGTGGTCACAGCTCTCAGTCTCTATCGATCGAGAAATCGCAGCCACACTGCAGCCGTCCCTCCAGCTAATCGAAATCTGGATAGAACGATCAGGTGTCCAGCCACTTACACTCGTCCTCCAAGATCTGGAAAGCCGCTCCAGTAGTGCCGACCTCACAAATGATCTTCTCAGGATCTTTGTGCCGCACATGCACAGATGGCAGAGCATCACTTTATTTCTTCCCAACGACACCTTTCCCGAGCCGTTGACGTCTCTCGAGATCCCGCAAGGTGGAGCTCCTCTGCTACAGACGGCAAAGTTCGAGTTCGGTGTCGACGGAGGCTTGGAAACGGCTGATACCCCACAAATAGCCGGGCTTTCAAAAATCTTGTCCTCGTCGACGCACCTCCATACCTTATATTGGCGGAACGATCTTTCTATTCTGCTCCAACTCTTCGCCGTTCCTTGGGCGCAGCTGACGGTTATTGATCTAGTGCCGATGTGGAGGCCCATGTCACAGATTGTACGAGTCATGCAAGAAGCTCCCAAACTCCGCAGCCTCTCGGTGTTTATTACTGAGGCCTGTGATGTCGCCCCCATACTCTTTCTTCCTGATCTTATCGTATTATGGATCGGGGCGGAAGTCGACGTAGGGCCGCTATTTCGGCGTCTGACTCTGCCTTCACTTCGAAATCTCAATGTCTTTTGTTCAAGCTTGGAGCCTGCTGTTCGACAGACTGATGTCACCGACTGTATGATTCGGTCGAAGAGCCCCATCGACACGGCTATTCTTAAATCTCTTCGGACCCCCAGGTCTGAACTTCACGCATTCTTGAGAGCATCGCCCTCTCTCCTTCTCTTCGAAATTTCCAACGACGGAGAGGCTACCATCACTGATGAGACCTTGACGTTGCTCACGGCAGGGAATACTACTCCATGTCTCTGTCCCAACCTTCGCATCATTCGCTTCCTCGAGTCCTCCATATCTTCGACCGATGGCCGACTAGCAGATATGGTCGCGTCACGGCGGGAGGTCTTCCCCGCGGTCTGGCCGGTCGGGTTGCTTCCGACTGGTCGTCGAATTTTCCGAAGCGGAGTTGCTCAGACATACAGAGGATAGCAGGCGTCTTCAAGGTATGGGGAAAGCAGGTTTGAAGGTTTGGGTCAACGAGGCGGAGACGGAGTAAATTTTCTATTGGCTCAAGCTCATACTCGTCCACTGTCCATTCCTTCCACTGACAGTTCAGCATCATGGCTCATTCTGCGACTTCCAAATAAGCGGCTGTAGTTGTAGTGCACATCTTCTGAAGTAAAAAAATACAGTGCCCCTCACCACATCACGATTCTGCTTTTGCCAGTACTAGTAGTACAAGTTCTCCTTCGCCGTCCGGGTATTATTGTCACAAGAGCCTTCAAATTTGAGACTCGACTTTGCATGAAGTGGCACCCCTGAGCGTGAAATCCTTATCAGAGACGAAACAATTCCACTTCAAGTTCGCAGGCTGATCAATCTACTATGTAATCCGCCCAGGAACTGGTTTTTCGAACAAGTGCACTCTTCCAATGGGACAGCCAAAATCAGCGACAAGTAATCCAGGAAGTGTCTGACACCTCAGTAATAGACCATTTTTACTTGTGACTTGTTAGACTTTTTCACTTGTGAGAAAGAAAAAAAAGTGCAGAAATGATAACTAGATGCCAATGCGCCACTGGAAAAAAAAATGAGCGCAACTGTCGGCAAGAGGACATAGCTTGTGGACTTGTGATACTTTTGATGGCCGTATGACCTCGTACAAGCGCCAGCAAGTAAACTATTAAAAGCCCGATGCAGTGCAATCACAGAGTAATGTACAGTTCAGATTCTCAGATACAGAGACACCCAAGAAGCAACGCCTCGATACCACCTGACCGTCCCACCACCCGGTCTGCGCCACTGCTTGTTGCGGTTATTGCAGACGCACTGGGACTCGTCGACGCCGTACTCGACGGCATGACTGTGAGGCTCGCGTTTGTCGGCGCCGACACTAGCGAACGACATATTAGCACGCAAAATCCTCGGATCTACCAGATCCACTACGCACAAATCGCATCCAGCAAGACGCCTTTTGGGTCCCCGCCGACTTCCCACATGGAAAACCCCGCGAGCCCGTTCGCGCGCACGAACGCGCCTTGGCCGCGAAGCTCCGCTGGTCGTCGTACGAGATGAGCACACCGCGGTTGGCGGCGTAGAGGTACGGCGTCGAGGAGCAGGTGTCCCAGCGGTACGGCACGCCCGCGGCCGCGGTCCCGTTCGCCAGGAGGTACCCCGCGTCGACGAGCGCCCAGAAGTCCCAGATCCCGCCCGGGCCCTGGTACGCGCCGCACATGTCTGTGCCGCCCGTCGAGTCCCAGCTGTCGCCGATCGTGTGGTTGAGCGTGTCGTATGGCGGATACGGGGTCAGCGATGGCGGGGCGAAGGAGGGTGCGGACGGGGACGATGGGGCGAGGAAGACGGCAGTGGCGTTGACGTTAAACGAGTGCCCGTAGGCAGGCACGCCGAGCACGACCTGATTCCGCGGCATTCCGGCGCCGACCCACGCCTCGACGGCGCTGCGCGCGCTTCCGCGGCCAGTCAGGCCCGTGCCTGTCACACTCTCAGTGGACGCGAAGCACGAGTCGTCGAGTGGGGCGGACGGCAGCGCGCGCTGGATGCGCGGGGAACCGGCCGTCCAATTCCACGAGAGGTCGTACACCATAGGCGTGATCCAGTTCAAGGTGGCGGCGAACTGAGCCATGGTGCTCGCATTGGCGGAGGGAAATGGCACGACCGCGGTTGCGGCGGTGAGGGTCGTGTTTGCGGCGATGGTAGTGGCGCGCAGCTCTTGGAGCATGGACAGAAAGTTGACCGTGTCCGATGTGGACACGATATTACAGCCGATGCCCTGGACACCTGGGTATTCCCAGCTGAGTGGTTTCGATTAAAAGATGCACGTAAAGAAAATCGGAGGAGAACTGACTCGAAATCCACAAGGTCTAAATTGTACTGTCGTATTAAGTTTGTTACACTTGTAACAAACGACGTGCGGTTGTTGGCGGAGCCGAGATTCGAGGAATAGTACTGTGAGCCTGCCCAGCCTCCTATTGAAAGACCAGCTTTTACACCCTACGAGGAATTAAGTCAATAATCAACTCGATTCAAGAGGCGTCCGTCATGACTGGACAATTCTATTTAATAACCACCCTTGTTTAGCAACAACTGGGGTTGCCGCCGTACTGGGATTAGCTGACAGTCAAAATTGCAGATTGCGACTGTGCATCCGATCAAGTACTGTTTGAGTGCTGTGCACCCAATGTGCACCCGTAAAAACCGTCAACGGGGAAGACAGAATCAAACCCGCAGCGTCCGCGCGGAATCGAGACGGCACGCGCAGCGCGAGGCGTTCAAAGTCCGGCCGGCCACCCCCCCCCCCCCCCCCCCCCCCCCCCCCCCCCCCCCCCCCCCCCCCCCCCCCCCCCCCCCCCCCCCCCCCCCCCGCCCACACAGGAACGCGGGCGGCTCGTCGGCTCTTATCGAGACCGTGGCCCCGCACCAGAATTGAGAGGGCGAGATCCCCCGTAGCCGGATGCGACAAGGAATCATGATACGGCCTCCATGTCCATCTTTTCTCGAGTTCTCCGAAAAGCCTTTCGTCGGCTAGCTGGCCATGGCAGCCAACGATGATAGATTCAGGGAGGGGTCATAATAAGCCAGCTAGCGCGTGAGCCAGCTGCGCTGCTTCGCTTCGCTGTCAAACGCGTCCCCAGCAACACATACAATGGAGAACGAATCTGGAGTGGGAGCGAAAAAAGCGTGTCCGAGATGGCAATGCGCAGCCTCACATCCGACTCGAGGTCATGGCGCCGAAATTGGGAATGGAGACCGTAACGGCGACTTCCGAGTCGGGCCCCACTGCGCAGACAACTGCGCGCCTGACTACGGTGTACGCACTCCCGGCCACCTGCGCTTGCGATAGGAAGGCGGTGAAACACGTGCGAGGAGCCCGCCACAGCAGGGTTGCCAAGTAGAAAATACTATATGGCAACCGGTTGTTTTCAAAAGGGGGGTTGTTGAATAGAGTTGTCCGTCATGAGCTCATCATCCTTCTCGGCAAAATAACAGAAGAAATTGGGATCCAAGACACAGAAAATTCACTTGCATTTTTATGTGCCGCCGCGATGAACTGTGGCAGCAAAATCTGGTCCGACTCGGCCAGAGATATTGCTTTCGGGTCGGCGGTCGGTTCACTGCTCGCAAACGATGAGTGTCGGGTCTGAAACGAGACAATGCACGAACGCAAAGGCATAGATCATATGGGTGTACTTGCTCCACAGAACAGAAGACAAGGGGACGTCTGTGACGTGCCAGGAGGTATACCAACCTGCTGCGACGGTGTAATTTGACGAAGCAGCGGTGGGGGAGGCTACGCATTGGGCAGCCAGAGCAAGGACAGCAAGCGAGAGCATTCTAGGAACGCGGTTGGAGTCGAAGAAAGGTGTTTCCTCTCAAGTCGACCGTGACTCTGACTCGGAAGGCGCCTTTGGCGCGGTTTCCACGTTTACCCCACACCGCCCCACAATTGGCAGATGACCGTGTAGTGGCGTAATTCCTTGAAGATTCACGCAGGCTGCAGCGTAGGTAAACTGTAGACCGTGAAGGAGGAAAGCGGAAGATCTGGGTAACGAAGAGGTGGAGAGCATTTTCAAAATCATTTTGGGATCTCGCTGAGTGGCACGTGCTCACGTGCCAGGACTTCATCCAAGAGGTGATTGATCTCTGGATCTTGGACAGTGATGTGGTTAAGCGAAAAGAAGCCATCAACATTCGGCATCAGCCGGCATCCACTTTCGGTCGTGGTGCCGACATTGCGCTGCTGGCATCCTCCTCGACTTGTCTTGCCCTACAAGCGCATGGCATTTGGGACAGAGAACCTGGCGTGTTCCTAGTCTCCAATCGCCCTTCTCCGTGTATGATCCACCATTGCTCGTCCCCCGGCGGAAAGGAAGTAGAAAGTGTATTTGCAGAATGGGTCGCATTATAGGACAGACTATGTGCACCATATACAGAATTATGGTTCCATGCTGGTTGCAGAGCGAGGCTACGAGTGAAATACGAGAAGCGGAGACGGCACGCAAAGCAATGTGCGCGGGGACGCAAGTGGGACGCGTCGAGTGGCGCGCTAATCTAAATGATGCGGTTGACGGCCGTTGATGGGAATTACCTTTTCTGGGAGGGGGGTCGTGGGAAGCTGTCCATGATCCAGAGATCGCTCGCCGGGTCAAGGAAACCCCCCTCGTGCACGTGATGATCGCTCTGGGGTCCTGCTACAATATACTTTTCCCTAGGTCCTCACCGAGTCAATTCTGAGGGCTCTAGAGCCCTCTAACTAGGTTTTGGACTTTTAAAATGCATGTATGCCATAATTTAATGAATTTGAGAGCCATGCGCAAAACCATGGGAGTCGGCCAGGTGATTTCAACAAGGATAAACAATATACCTGTCAAGGTTGTTTCTCTGTTCACTGGCCTATTGAGACCCCGAAACCCTTGCACAAAATTTTGATAAGTTAATGATCCAGTATTGGTCTTATCTCCAATATTATACTCAGGCCCTACAGCGTATTAGATGCTCAACACTGGTGCAACAGTAAATTTACTGATGAACTACTGTCCCAGAGTATTCTGTTTTTTTTTGTACAGAATGTGGTATCAGTGCCAGAACATATATGCAGTACATTTCCAATGTCTAATAGTGTGCTTTCATGCTCTTTGCGAACAACTAATAAAACCTAGCGAAAATGCTTTCCGCATTTGGGAGCCGGATCACGGACCGGGTGATGGTGGTGGTCTCTGGTTCCGGGGTCCTGATGGGAGGTTTGGGTAGTTGATTCCAGATGTTTTGTTTTAGCTACCCCTTGCCTCTTGTCTGGAAACTTTTCTCCTCATCAGAGTCATCTCAGTGTCCATACGACTACATGCGCTCTGATTGATTTAACTCAGCAAAGCAGAAGGCTCTCGTCGTCTCTGATACGCGGTATTTGCATTTTTTTTTCAAAAAGAAATGAAACCTTGAGCTTAACAGGAGGAGGCACAATACCTAGTTCTAGTGACAAGGCGCCCTGAGTCAGTATCCATCCTATCATGCCACATTGTCGACCGGTCAAAGCTACGGAATCATAGCTCGAGTTGGCCCCGGGTTTTTTGTTACTCCTAGGATCCTCCTTAAGATAGAGATATGTGCTGGTGCCCGAAGACGAAGAGTATTTGGATGTAAATTGTCCTGGTCGCATTGCCATGGCTTTCAATCTCTTCTCTCGCGCACATTCAGCCCTCGCCTCATTCTGCTCATGTACTCGATATTCAACTTCCTGACAGTTGCTGATTGATTTACGTTTGTCACGGTCCATGGACCCTCAGAGCAAACTTCGTACCCCATCCCCTTCAACGAGGAGACAAGGACCACCATAAATCACCCGCCCCTCCATCCCGTTCTCCTTCACCCACTCGATAACACTCTCGTCCTCTGCGCCGGGCTGTATCCACACAGCTGGCACCCCGAGAGGCTTCGCGGCTTGCAGAATAGATAGAGTGACCTATATATATATCGAATGTGTCCAGCGTTCCATGCGACGAAGGGGACTAATGAGGAGAAACGTCGGACTTTGGGCGGGGTAATGATGCTAATGGACGTCTTAGTCGGGGAAGGGAGTTCCGTGACGGACGCGATGGTGGGGAGTTCTTCCAGATGCGTTTCTTTCTGAAGCGCCGGAAAATTCGACGTCTGAGATTCGTTCAAGAGTGTATTCCGGAGGACGTACAGGATGTATGGGCTGCACGGCCATGTTTCGGTTCTTGTACCAGTTCAATATCTGAGTCCGAGACGTGAGTCTTAAACTTAACCTACAGAGGATTCCAAGAGACAACCTTGGTTCCAAACTTGGTTTGGTCTTTAGATGCGCCGACAACAGCGTAGAACGGCGAAGAAAGGAATAGTTTCTGGGCGACTTGGACTGACATTTAACTTCCAGCTGTTGCCAATTGGTGCAGGAGGAGACGGTGGTGGTTAAGGCCAAGTTCTGCGATCACGACCACGCCATGATTCCGCAATTCCGCGTACGTCTTCTCCGGATTCACTTCAGATCCAGTGTTATCTAATCTGACTAATCTAATCACATCTATCTAATCAATGTATGTACTTATGTGGCATCAGCGTTGGCTTTGGGCTCTTCCGCTTACTTTCATGCCAAAAGATGGATTTCACAGAAGAAATCACTTCTGTTGACCTGCAAATGGTGTCAGATATCCGAGAAACCGCCAAAGAATCCGCTGAAAGAGGCTTGACTTTGCCACTAAATGGTGAGCTCGAGGAACTGGGTCCAATTCTGTGAGACCCGCCAACTCGACAGCCAGGGCCCTGGACTTACTGCGCTCTGTGAGCGAAGAGAAGAGGAACACAGCTATCAGCACTCCGCTCGAGTCCCCGCGTCCGGAAGATGAGCTTCGCGAGGACGACATATTCCTGAACGCTCGGAAGTCTGTCGACGAGAAACAGTATATGCGTGCAGTACATCTGCTGCGCGAGTGCCAGAGTCCCAAAGCGCGTTTTCTGAGCACTTACTGCTGCTATATCGTACGTCTTTGTTGCGCTGTTTCTCTGCTCCCTGATGTCTTCCTAGATGAGTGAGAAGAAAGCTGTACGCGACTGGCATCTCATGGACGGTACGTTCGACTGAATGGCGACGGTCCTAGCTGACAATGTCCAGGTAGCCGATATCAGCCCCCTACGCCCGTAAATCCGTCCATAACGGAACTGTTTCAGTCCGTGGAGGACGTCTCTGATCCCTGGTTACTGTTTCTGTAAGCACCGTGAGCATTCTGTCTTCACAAGTCATCAATTCAAAGAAAGGAAGGCGCTGTTGTTGTCCGTCTCTCCCGATACGAAGAAGCTATCGACTGTGTGATCTTGTCCATCGCTGGCCGCCCATGGAACTGGTCCGCCTGGACTCTCCTCAGTGGCTGCATCCACGACCCTGCAACGGTAACACGTTTGTTTACTGCCTCCGACTCTCCATTGATTTCTTTGTAGCTCAACACCCACCTCGAAAAGATCTCACTACCACCCTCGCATCCTCTCCTCCAGATGTTCTTGGTCAAGATGATGAACGAGCTGTTCTGCTCCGCTGCCAGCGAGCTCGAGATGTGTGACCAGCTGCTGACGCCCGAGTTCTTTCCTCGAAGTCTGTGGATAATGAGTCTCCGAACGAACGTTCTCTACAATCTCCACGGTCAGTCAAGCCTCTCACATTCGATGATGAATCTGATATTTTCGCAGCGTACCAGCAAGCAGAAGAGCAGGCCGACGAGATCCTCGCCCTGGATCCGTACCGCATCGACGACATCGACCTGTCGGCAATATCCTTTATGTTGTCGAAAACAAAGAGAAGCTGTCCATGCTTGCGCAGTTTTTTCCTGGGGCTGAACAAGGACCGGCCAGAGGTCTGCTGTCTCGTTGGTAATACCAGTATGCCTTTCACTTCTGCATGAATCAATGTCCTCGTCCAGGAAACCACTACTCCCTGCGCGCAGAGCACGAAAAAGCCGTGAAGTACTTCCGTCGCGCGACGGAGCTGGACCGCACGTATTTTTAGCGCATGGACGCTTATGGGCATGAATACGTCGAGATGTCCAACCCCCAGGCGGCCACCGAGTCGTATCGGCGCGCTATAGGTACGCCTGGCGCTGTGGATCGCAGCGGTACACTGATTCTGCGTAGATGCGAACCCGAAAGACTACCGCGCTTGGTCGGGCCTGGGAAAGGCGTATGCGATGATGGGCATGCACCAATATGCGCTACACTACCACTACCGCTCGCTGCGGCTCAGGTACCACTTCATCTCGCGCCACGTATCTCACTTACTCACTCATGCCCAGGCCTGAGGAAGCAGAGAGCTGGGAAGACCTGGCGCACGCCTTCGAAGGGCTCTCCAGGTGCGCGGTGCGCCCCGCAGGCTCGAGGGACGCTGACGACCACGCACAGATTCGACGAGGCGATCAAGTGCTTCAAGCGCGCGCTGGAGACGGAGGCGCCGCACGCGATGACGATCTACCTGCGGCTCGCGCAGCTTCTGCACACGGTCGGTGCGCATGCGGGCGCGGCCGGGTACTCGCAGGCTGCGGTCACACAGGCGGAGTCGCTCGTGCAGCCGGTCGAGTATTACGCGAAGGCGCTCGTGGACGTCGCGGACTACCATGTGCAACAGCCGGGCGGGGACTGGGTGCGCGCGAAGGAGTACCTCGAGCGCGTGGTAGGGATCCGAACCATGCGGCGGTGGACGATGCGACGAATGCGAAGGCGGCTGAGCTGTTGAAGCTTGTGAGCAGAAGCTGCAGACGAAGGCTGCGGAGGCGGCGAGGCTCGATTGAGGGACTTTGCGCACCCTGTGCAGAGTTCGCAACTGCTTTCGATTTTTTTTTCTTGACGTGTCTTTCGTTCCACCAGTGTGCCAGGACGAGATGAATTCTGAGGAGACTGCTGACGAACAACTTTACGGCCATCATTCCACTTGGTTGCATAGCATGAATTGACCCTTGATCTATCCCAGTGTAGCACGATTAGATCGTATGGAATTTACCCCTACAGCTTAGCGACGATTTACTTTAATGGTCAAAGCGGAGTATTGACAGCTATTTACCCGCATCTTTCCCTTACCCACGATGGAGTCTCCGAACAGACGACCATTGACGAGCTTGACTGTTCCCTCCGGGTCCACGCCACTCCGCCGGCGCAGATTCATCATCGTCGTTGTCGTACTTGTTGTCTTCATCTATTTCTTTGGCTCGCCATTCCGGCTCCCTGAGGCGCTCAAGGATGTCTCCGATATCTCACGCGCCAACATCGTCCACCTCGTCAAGCCAAAGCCCAAGACGCCCGTAAAACTGGATGAGATCTTCGGCCTGCTGCATCTCGTCACCGGCGACAGCGAACACGAACACATCCTAGGGCACACCGAGAGCTTTGACCCGACGAAGCCGGTCGACATGACCCTGTATGCCGCGGGGAAGGACGACCTCGACTGGAACGAGACTGTGCAGAGTCTGAATGAGCGCTATCCACTCGTTGTCTTCAGCAAGGTAGGAGGCTCGCTGCTGAGTTGACTGATTCACCACTGACTTGAGATAATCCTGCCAGTCGTATTGCCCGTGAGTATTCTATCGCTTTTTGTTCGCACGACGTGGCGCTAACCTCCCCCAGATACTCACAGCGAGCCAAGGCCCTGCTGTCGACGTACGACCTGTCCCCGCCGCCCAAAATTATCGAGGTCGACCTCCGAGGCGAGTCATCGCTTCACGTGCGTTAGAATTCGGGCTCCGCGGCTAACCAATACCTTCATGTCTCTCGCGGCTGGCAGACGACGCCACGCAGGTCAAGCACGTTCTCACGCGCTTGACGCGCCACGAGACGTTTCCGAACGTCATCATCCGCGGCAAGTCCATCGGCGGGTCTGACGATCTGAAAAAGCTCCACGCGGACCGTTCCCTTAGGAGGATGCTAGAGGGCGCTGGGATGACCATCCGCAGCGACGTGCCATAAGGCGCGCGCACTGTGTATACCTAGGCCAGTAACATATATTCTATTTTGCCGCTGTACTTGTAGCGTTGCTGCCTGTCTTGGAACGGCGGGCAGACTGGGCCTCTGCTTATGAATCGTTGTTTTCGTAGACGCAATTATCCGCCCAAATCCGAGTCCAAGTGTCTTACTACTGGAGATCTGGACCCAGTCGTCTTTTCAAGTGCCAATAAGACGTGCCATCCGTGACGCCGTCAGGAGTCTGTCCCCTATCTTGGGGAACGAAGAATCACCTGCAACTTGCCCCCAACACCACTGGGCGCTCAGTACTTTCCAACCAAACTTGTCAGTGCATAGTCCTAGCTATGTTCTATATTATTAATCCATCATCGCTCAAATTTTTTCGCATACATAGTGGTTCGATGGTGTACTTGGTAATCACTCGCCTCACCGGCCCCAGCGAAACATAACCGACGCTTGCGGCCTCAGCTTCGAAGTAAGTTGGACCTTCCCCAAGATTTATCTCTCGGAACGTCAAGAAAATCTCAGAAGTATTTTCCCCCACCTCCTCCACCATACAAATGTCGTTTTACTCGTCGTCGGCCGTTGATTACTCCCCCGAAGAGGGGTTGTAGCTTTTGTCGATTCCACCGCTCCTGCATCATTCACGTCAGACATTCGTTCGCCGGTGGAACCCACAGACGAAACTCAACCACCTGGGGGTAATAACACATAGCAATTATGTATCTTCCAATCTCACGGGGCTTTGTCGACAGAGCTCTTTGTAGACTCCGTGCGCTCTGCCGGGTCCCTTCCTTTCCTGCTCGGTTTATTACTCTTTGTGGTGGTGGTGTTGCGTTCTCATCGTCGTTTAGCCCGTTCTGCGCATCAAAATGCGGTCGATGTAGTGCTTCCTCCCCGTGTTCTTCCTGCTCCCCCATTTGCGCGTCTTGTTTCCATCCTAGCCGCCTAGCATCTTACGGAGGCTGACACTCCGCAGGTTCGGGATGCTGTTGCTTCATTCGGACATGAAGTGGCGACAGAGCATGACATGCACATATGCTAAACTCGTTTTTCGTGCTGTGCTCGAGGAAGATAACTTCCAACTGAATATCTCGCAATTGAAGTACTACAGAATGAACGATGAATTTCTTTCAACCTAGTGATCTTACACTACTTATTGGTCCATAACTTAACTCGCAAGGACAGGACAGTAACGAATACATCATTTCTGGTGCTGAAGCGCTGCTGAATCTGGCCCTTCCTCGACAACTAGACAGGACTGTCAGTTATTCAAAGCTCTCCGGACCAGGTAGCAGCTTACCAAGCAATTCATCACGGTCTTCGTCGTCTTCGTCCGCCAACTTATTCATGTCGATGTTGAGGTCCACTTTTATCCCAGCCTCAGCTGCGTATTTGTCATGAGCGTGGGGCCACCAATGCGGTGAAGAAAGCGAACCAATAACTGTTTGGCCTGAACATACATGTCGCGCATATGGTCGATGTGGTCTGTGATCATCTTCTCGACAATAGCAACGTCTCCTCCAGCTTTCAACTGCCTGTCAACTCGTCAGGAAACCAATTCAAGACTCCGATGGCTGGAGCTCTGCTTACTGGTCATAAAAATCACAAAATTGTTTTTCTTCCCGTTTCGTGACCACTTCGTACGTCTCATTCGCATGTTTGGCTGGCGCGACAAGGAATTCGGGTTGTTCAATTGATCAAGCTGGCTGCGTGGTGTGTTCGCGAGTGAAGCGGAACTTTGTCTCTCGCTCTTGTTCCTTTCATTCTTCCCAAAATACAACCAATGCAATACGGAACTGCCTCCATGAATTTTGAAGTATGAACTTAATTTTCTACCAGAAACAAAGGACGTTGATATTACAAATAAATGAGTTTACCACGAAGCAGCTAAGTGGGTTGCACAGGGATCGGTGGGACGCGTCGAATGATATAACCGATTCGACGATACCAATGTTTCGCGATTTCGGGAATGTCCAAGTAAAAGTCAGATTTCTTGCGAACCCGGGACCGCAACTTCCACGAGCTCAAGCCACTTACGATTGCTTCGAAACGAGAAACGACCTCGTCTATCTTGGGTCGTTTTTGAGGATCCGTTAGTGTCATATCCGTGACAAGTGGGCGAATGAACTCGAACCCGGCCATGCCTGGGTATACGTCTTCCATCCCACCAGTCCATCCCTGTCAAGACAATGAGAATCACAGATTGGGTAGAATATTCCAACACCGTACGTCCAAGAATACCAGCTGGATCAGGTGTCCCACGCACCAGATGTCCACCGCAAAGGGGTCGACAAGAGTCTCATCTTCATTGTCTTCAATCTCGGGGACGAAGCGGTCACCACCTCGGATTGGACTGGCGAGGCGAGGTTGCGTCTCGTCAAATTTCATAGATAATCCGAAGTCAATGAAGTAGTATCTCGGAGGCGCCTGAGTGCGTGTCAAATGCCTTGCGTCTGCTTTGAGATCCGGTGTTCGTCTTGATAGTCGGGGACTGAAGCCATCTGGGTAAAGTTGTTGAGCGTCCATCATAATATTAGCCACGCTGCAATCCCTATACAATCATTCAGCGACACCACAAGCTGAGACTATCTGGTAATACCGATGAGCCACGCCATGGTCGTGCATAGATTTTAATCCCTGATTAGGAGGTGGATGTGGTTAGCGTAGACCGGATGACGTTGAGAGTTGATGTACCTCGAACATTTGCCGAAAGAAATCTACGCCCTCGCCAACGGTATCGTAATATGGCTCCGAAAAATCGTGCATGAACTTCATGACGAGGATCTTGTCTCCTGGCTGACCACCAGGTGGCTCCAAGACATCGAGCAAAGGAATGCAGTGATTTTTTGGATCAGCTCTCAGCTGATCCGAAGACAAAAAACCCCAGATTTCTGCCTCGTCGGGACTGAGCTCTAGATCTCTGTGAATGTGTTTGAGCATCACAAGAGTGTTGTCGGCGATGCGTACTGCATCCATGAGCGCGAAGCTCTGCAAACGAGTCAGTTACCAGGCAAGTCAAGAGCCAAGTCTCACGGACTATCGGAACGTAAGAGTCTTCACACAGCACCATAAATTGGCCAGATGTCTTCCAGGATGGAACCCAGCCCGGCCTAAAACGAGGACGCAGCATGTAGCCACAATCCTGCAACCATGGTTGCATCTCACGCCAAATTATGTCGCCAGTTGTGAGCTTCCCATCCTCAAAAGATAAGGGAACAGGCCCCAGGTCCTGGACCATCTCAGAGGGACGAGAGCAGCAGACAAGGAGTCAACTGTCTGTTTGTCCGAGTTTACACCTGTGGGCTGGTCAAAGGGTAGACTCGAGCCAGTACCTATGTCGCGAGATCTCGAAGACAGTACTCGCTATTGAGCAGTGCTTTTGATCGACTATCATCGAAACCGTCGCTCAATCGCGCACTGGTTCGAGTCTAGTCGAAGGGGAACTGAGGAAACAATCCGGTTGCGCCCAAATTGCGCATTGCATTGCTCGCGCCCTGACCTGCGCTTGAACACAGCCCCATGACTCCCTATTGGTCCGATTGCCTCATCGGCTAACTGGCAACGGCGCCGAGCCCTCCCGCCCACTGTAGCGGTCTCTGGATTTGCTCTGGATCGACCGCGGCGGGCGCCAAAACTTCTAAGCCCCCGCACCACTGCCGCCTCCCCATGTCATTTGGATCCAAACTTTGGGTCCAAATTTGTCATCCCCATCCCGCGCGCCGCGACGCTTACCTCCCGACTGCGCACGTCAAGTGCGGCCGTGCCCGTTCGCCGACCGAGCGTTGCCTCACGCTCGCGTCTCCAGTCCACGGACTGGCCGCACTCGTGCAAGCGAGAACGTGTTCGAGGCCGCAGAGATGCGTACGATGGTTGAAATTTAGGTGCGTTGCAGAGACTAAGGGAGGATTCAAGTGCTTAAGCGCTTACAGGCGGTACCTAAATGTAACATTCCATGGTGAGTTTAGCCGCCACAACTCCTACCTCGTTCGGCCCCGCAACTCGGCGCCGGCGACGACCAAGATGCCGAGGGAGCGCCGGAGCCAGGGCCGTGTCTCAGCAGAGGGCCTTGAGGACACGTCGACCAGCGCGATTGTGCCCAGCGACGGACAGCTCACCACACCTGCACATCACCCGGGTATTGCTGGAGACGTTCGCGGCTTGTCAACAGGCACTTACGTCTCGTGTGATTCTATCTTATGTGTCTTACTGCTTTGTGTCCAGGAATGTCCAAGTCACTACACGGGCAGTTCTAAAAGCAGTCAGCGAACACTTGATCCCTTGTACTACCAGAAAAATATGGCAGGGTTGCTGGTGTGGCCTTCAAGAGCCTTGACCCTCTCTACGGCGAGTTCCATCTTCCTCACAAGGTTGTGTCCCGTTTGTATCGCGCTTCATTAATCTTCATTGTCTAACCAGGCGCCCCGACGGTTCAACGGCGTTGATGTATTCGCAAACGACCTTGGTTTTATCGCGATCGTCGATGACAAGGGGGAGCGATGGCGGCATGGGTGTCACTCACGATGCCACGCAGGGCCACGGCGGCGCGAACGAGTGGTACACCTCAACGCGCGACGCCGCCGAGCGCCTATCACACAGGCAGTCCTGGGTTCGAACTCAGGTCAAATCACTTCTTGTCTTTTTCATTTCTTTTCAACCTTTGACAGTAATTGTGGCAGCTTCCACAGCGATGCGATGGATACCCAGGTGTGCATGAGTACCTGAGCACCAGGGAAAATCACTGGCTGCATTCCAGTAAACTTCCGATTATTCCGAGCCCTTTTTGACCGTAACGTGTATATATTGATGCTTCATACAAGCTTCACATGTATTCCTTTACTGTCGCCCCACCCAAACTGCTCCTACCCATGTATGAGAATTAAAACTTGAAACCGGCGTTCCTGAGCGGGACCGTGCCGTGTAATTCTACCTACCTACCTACCTACCTACCTACCTACCTCGTGGGATATATCTTAGAACCATACATGCCAGATCCAATCAATGTGAACATGTGAACCTTCTTTGATTGAACGCCCACGAGCCACAGGTGCCACTGGCTCTTGATCTTACCCATGACGGGCTATCTCCTCGCTTACCGAGACTCTAGTCTTCTACTGCGGCGACTAGCGAGCCGGAGGGCCGTCCCTCAATGTGTGTGGCTCCAGCGCGGACTGAGGTCTAAAACTTCTCTTCCGCAATATAACATTCCAAAAGTAGCTCTCAGTCCTAGCCAAAATCTCGGTGTTCTTGCAGTGCTTCTTGCAACAACGATGTGTGGAGCTGTGGGCGGATACAGTATTGCCCGGTCTACGGATGTTCCCCTGGTTCCAACTGCGAAGTCGGAGTATGGGACCCCAGAAGAATTTGAACGAGCCATAGAGGAACTCCGACATACTTTCAGCCATGATAATTCTGCTGTGTCGACTGATCCGATGGACCTTGCCATCCATGGGGAATCGCCGTATGATCACCACGATGGTAAAAATTGTCCATCCGAAGCTCTTGTGTCCCTTGAAATGAAATCAGCCGTTACGCAGCTATGAACCACACTGTCATTGTATATCCCCAAAGCACCGAAGATGTGGTCAAGATTGTGAAAATTGCGAACAAGTTTAGAATGCCCGTCGTTGTTAGTACATTCGCTTTTCTACCGCCAGTGCTGCCTCGAGCTCATTATATCCTGTTTCTGCCAGCCTTATTCTGGAGCGACAAGCTTGGAGGGACAGGTTGGAGGTGTACGTTGTGCTGACTAGTTGAACAAATAGCATAACTGAATTTGGTTGGTTCAGTGCACTGGTGGCGCCATTTGTGTTGATCTGTCGAGAATGGATGCAATCCTCGAGATTCACGGTCAGGATCTCGAAACTGTTGTGACCAAAGCGCTCATCGGAATCTATACAGAAACCGACTCTGATCTGGTATGCCAACCCGGAGCTGGATGGATGGACATCAACGAAACTTTACGCAGCAAAGGTGCAAGTCATTGCACACTTATTTGCAATTCACTCAATTGACTTCAGGAATACCTCTATTTTTCCCTGTATGGAATCGCACACGAGACCTTCCATGTCAACCGATGTTTCTGATTTTTTTTTTGTAGATCGATCCGGCCCCTTCTGCAACCGTTGGCGGCATGATCGGTACCGGTTGTTCAGGGAGTAAGGTCTCATCTCTTTTAGAGGCTCTGAATCTCACGGTTTTCCTAGCAAATGCAGTCAGATACGGCACTGCAAAGGGTGAATGGTTCCTCAACGTGGTGATGTCCGCATTTTTCTTGACGCCCGCCTCTCCTCATAATTTCCATGTAGACTGTCGTGCTTCCAACTGGCGAAGTGATCAAAACACGTCGCCGGTCCAGAAAGTCCTCCACAGGATTTGATTTGACCAAATTGTTCATTGGCGCAGAGGTATGAATCTCCCTGCTCCGTTCTGAACTTCCCATAATGTGTGCTTATAGGGCACCCTTGGAATAATCACTGAAGGCAAACACAATCATCTTTGTCACGGATTGAGCTCTAATCGTAGCCCAGTAACCATCCGCTTGGCTCCCGTTCTTCCCACCACCGTCGCGTGTGTGCACTTCCCCAATGTTGGTGCGGCCGCAGAAGCAGTCCGACAGTGCATCAATGAAGCAGGCATTGGCGCCGGTATCCGTGCGTTCTTGCATTCTAAACTGCCGTGTGATTTATCAACCACACGTCTAGAATGCGTCGAACTAGTGGACGACAACTACATGGCGGCTGTGAATAAATTCGGCACGTCTTCCGAGTCATTCCATTCATCCCGCGCTCTATAAACAGTCAATTCAGGCTCATCGAAGCAAAAATACCTCGAGAAGGATTCTCTGTTCTTCAAATTCCAGGCACACTCCGGAGCTGCGATGAAAGACGTCGCCAAGACTGTCAAAGCCGTCTGCGAAAAGAACGGTGGAACGGGGTTCAAACTCGCCAGTGGCCCGCAGAAGCAGAAGCTATGTGGTCTGATCGGAAGAATGCGCTCAATATCGGCCTCTCCCTACTACCCGGTGCGAAGGGCTGGTCCACGGATGTTTGGTATGAATCCGAACCACTGCCCCTACTGAGACGCGACTACATTAATTCTGCCAGCGTCCCCGTTTCGAAACTCCCAGAGCTGGTATACGAGACCAAAAAGGATCTCGCGGCGGCGGGGATAACGTCGATGATAGCGGGTCATGCAGGAGACGGAAACTTCCATGCTCTGCTGCTGTACAGAACAAACCAAGAATTGGATGTTGCAAAAGTAGTGTCCGAGCGCATGGTCAGAAGAGCAATTGCATTGGATGGGACTTGTTGGGCCTTTCATTTCTGTGTTTGAATTTCCTAATGAACTTTGCAGGTACCGGAGAGCACGGCGTAGGCGTCGGTAAAAAGAAATACCTCGTTGACGAGTTGGGGCCTGGGACAGTCGCATTAATGAAGACGATAAAGAAGGCTGTCGATCCCCTGGGACTGTTCAATCCTGGCAAGGTAGGACACGTGTTTCTTTGACTTGTTGATTGATTTCTTGACGGCTTGCTTTGTAGCTCTATCCTGATTAAATGTGTTATACACAATGTTTCGAGACATAGATAACACATGATTTGCTGACCGTCAACTCGAAGGCGACAGATTCCGGCAAGGGAAGAGGTAGGGGTTTAGGTTGGCGCCCAAGAAATCCAACCTAATCAACACGTTACGCAGCATAATAAGTTCGTGCAGGGTAGACCATCAATAGTCTCTCACCTTCATACTATCTCCTTGCCAGAGACAACCATGGTTGTGCATACCTCCACACATGCGACAGGGAGCGGCAAACGTGTGAACTGCAAATCGAATCTAACATCTATTCAAAACATCAATCCTCTTTGCGAATACCCTGTATTCGAAGAAAACAAAATGGGTTGGGGCACGTTCCGCCTTGCCGGCTAGGTTCGAATTCGGGAGACCCAGTTCCTGGCCCCGAAGAGCGACGAGGTGAGGGAGATGCTGAGCACAAAGTGGAAGGAAACATCGAAAAGGAGGCCAGAGCTGTGGGCGAACAGCTTCGGCCGCCCGTGGGCCATCGTGACACTGGAAAAGGTGGAAGGAAGGCATGACAATCCCATGCATTGAAGTCATATAACTGAAGCCGTTGCGTACGGTATCTTGTCTCACATGTACTTTCCTCTCTCTCGACTCCTATGGCTCTCTGATTGGTGCGGGACGGTCTCGTGCCTCCCGGGTTGTTGTTGCTTATGTACAGGACGGGCAGAAGGGCGGTCGGGAAGGGCGGGAAGGCCGTGAGCTACCACGTGTTTGCAAGACCCTTCACGACGGGCAGCCAACGACGTCTCCACACACAGAATCTAGATCGAGTCTCGCTCACCGCGCTCATGCTCATATCCGTATTCCGAGTGCCATTCCACAGCGATGGAGAGAAGCCGCGTAGCTGCAGAACAACCGCACCTTGCGCACTGCGCACACGTTCTGTGGCTTGTTCCCGCTGACGGGCTGGTGGTGAGTAGATAGCCACGGCCCTAGCACTAGTCTCGTTGTGGTTTACAAAGCCTGGAGAAAGCCCTCGACAGATAGTCGATGGCGGGTCTGGTGGTGTTAGAGCACCGAGGCATGCACGATAGCGAAAATCGGAGATGCGCGAGGCTGCGGCTGGGACTCTGCCCCAAAGGCGGTGACTCGAACGCGATCAAAGGAGGCGGAGGCGTTAAAAGATGGCAGTGTGTGAAAAATGAGAAGAGCGGCAGCGTGGACAAACAAGCTCAGGATGCAACCTGCAAGGACGAAATGACGAAAAGCAGTCAAGGCGATCCTGCCCCCAGCCCGTGGACCGTGATATTTGCATGGTGAGTTCGAATCCAGTGAGGCGTTGTGGGTCGGTCTCAATGGACACCTATCAGCAAACAAAAATCAAGTGGAGCATTAAGCTCCGAGTCGATCTCACAGACCTGATTGCACCAGTAAATCCTGCGAGTTTATTTCCCCAGAATTTATCTGGCTTACGGGAAGTCACCCAGTTAGGTTCCAGGTCTCCAAGCGATGATGTCCTAGGCCCATGTGCTGATCTGAATGTGCCGCCTCTTTAATGGATGTGTTGGCCAGGTCTCAGACTCTCGTATATCCTCCCTCGATCATCATACCAGTTAAGCTTGAACTGTTTTCCCGCGCATTTGACTTTTTTGATTCATTGCGGTCTGCAGTGAGGGTAGGCCTAGGACCGGATGGAGGGACCAGTGTTGCACGGAGGGCCGTATGAACATTTATTCAAGCGAGACGAGAATGCATATGGCAGAAGACGAAAAATGGAATTCCATGGGTGGCGTTTCGTTGGTGTCAAGATTCAACTTGCTGATGGCGAGGCTGTGTCACGGGTATTTGCGCATGTCGACAACGAATGCCTGATTGCACTTCTCGAATTACTACAATTTGGACCAGGAAACCAATGCAAGCACCCCCAAATCTCGACTTCGCGAACCGGCTGATACAGTCAAGCATTCAAAGTGATTTCCACCGACTCCTCAGTCCCACCACTACCAGTGGCACACTGGTCTCCGCGGTTTTCTCGACCAAGCCTGCTGAGTCAACTCATACTGTGCCAGTAGGTGATGGGCCCGAGAGGCGGCATGTCGCGTGCTGCAGCTTGTATCCCGGCTGCCGATGACGTGCTGGCTTCAAGTTCATTCAAATTCTTTGGCTCATACTCTACTATGGTAACGTAGACTTGCGTCATGATTCTGACGTCGCAAATTTATCGTGCTCACACCCCTCTGTGTTGTCGCTTGTGCTGCTTCTGCTCTTCCGACGTCGGAGAACTTTGCAATGCGTGGGTTCGGTGTTCTCGCACATCACACTCGCTCCAACCCTGCAGAACTCTCAGGGCTGGGATCATGATCCCCGCGATCTCCCAGTGGCTAGCTGTACTCCAGCCTGATAGTCGGACGATGGCCATGAAGTAGATGTCATCCCCGAACGTCATCTTCAAGGACTGTCCTGCCCGATGTCGCGGTGCTTTTCGACGTATCATTTTCGAGTCTTTGAGATTGAAAGTTCTAACTACGCCCGGATCTGTTCTCTTGCTGTGGCAACTCGTGCGTTTGCGAAATATGGTGAGTTGACTCGGAAACTGTTGATTCCGCCCTCTTTAATGCAGTCTAGTCATATCGCCGCATGGACGGAAGAGGAGTTAGTAGGCTGGACCTAAGATAATGTCAAACGCGAGGTCGCTCTCGTGTCTCGCTCGCAGCCTTACGGTCGCACCGCCTCCCAGTTGACTTTTTGGCGACCCAACTGACCATGCTCGGTGACACTGTTGTATAACCGCGAGGTTTTAATGGAATTTGGATTCTCCTTTCTGTCCTTCCTTGCTAGCCAGAGTAATCCCTGTGGCACCATGCTCGCTAACTGACTGACCTCTGTTCGCTCAAGTTCTTGTCAAGTTCAGAACCTTATAAAGTTACAAATTGGTCACAAATTACTGTCACAGATGTTCGACGCTTGGCTGAAGGTTCGAAAACAAACACAAGACGCGCTGTGTTCAACTCCAACTTCGTCTTCGAACTTCACAAGAGCTTCTCGTGGCTGATCCGGAAAAACGGTGCATGACGTCCAGTACAACACGGCCTCAATTTTAGAGATACGAAGTTAGGGTCAGGCTCTCTCACCGAGTCAGGCGGTGTTTCAGCCAAAACAAACCGTTGTGAGTCCGCAGTCCTTGCCGCAGTCCCTCTTCAACTCATCCAGTCTCTTTATCCCAGCATCTAGCTTGCGAACAATGGCCTCTCGCGTCGCTGCCTTCGCAAATTTATATAATCTGCCTGGTGCAACTGCACCTAATATCCAAAATCACAGCACCATCGAGAAACCATCGGGACAGGGTGTCCAAAGAAAGGATAGTGTCCCTGCCAACAAAAGGAAGAAATGGAGAAAACGAAAACTCTATGTAACGAGTGACGACGAAGCCCCTCCTGTTAAAAAACCTCGTCAGGCCGAATTCGGCGCAGGTGCGACCACGCCCACTCCACAGCACCCAGATATCCCCGCGCCCGAAGATGACGGTAAAAGCGATGACGTGGATTTTCTTTTCACTCCCCAACCTGCTGCACCAATCAAAAGCTTGAGCCCCTCAGGCTCCCCTTCATCTGTTGAGCCCAAATACACTAACCACCCCACGTTTTGGGTCGATAACTTGCTAGTTCTCTTCCAGCTGGGTGGCGTGCGCTTTAGGCTTCATTCATACCGTATAGCTTGGGAAAGCAATTTTTCAATTCCTTGTTTCAGATTCGCGTGTCCAACTGGGAGAAAGAAAACTTCACAATTGATATCGCCACGGGCGACGCGGTGTGTGTCCCAGTGCGAGTCAAACAAGTGGATGGACGTGATTTGTATTATCTCGACAAGACTGGTATCACTCTGATTGATTTCAAACTTATCCTGCATATGATGGACCATGGGATGTGAGCAGCTTTTTTTCCTTTTCAAATAATAATGATATCGACTCGTTTGCCAGCACGTTTACTAACAAAATCCCGCCTTTCTCTGTCCTGACGGCTGCTCTTCGAGCTTCGACGACTCTCAAATGCACTGATATTCGTACATGGAGCATCTCGTGCCTAAAAATCATTTGGAGCGCTCCCAGCTTCTTGCAACCCATCCCCAATGCAACAGAAACGATCGCTCTTGCCCGCCAATACTGCATCCCGGAGATCATGACGCGCGCCTGTACGAATTGGTACGCACAGGAACCCCGACGGACATGGCGCACCCTGCGATTCCCAATCGCTTGTTTCTCAAAGTTGGGGAGAAGCTCCACGACGCCTGGATTTCTGTGGCCGCCTCTCCTGATGTCTCGCATCGCGGCTGCCCGTTGGTCCACACCGCGGGGCCTCCCTGCATCTCCTGTTCGATGTCTGCCATGCGCGAAACTCACCTGAAGCTGGTCCACGACTCCGATCTCTTCGAGCGTCATCTCCCGGACCCTATCGGGGGCCTGGAAGAGCTCATGGGGATGGACGAGAAGTGGCTACAGGAAGGCTACTGCTGGGCGTGCGTGCACATGCTGAAGATGCGCTGGAGAAGCAGGTGGGGAGAAATGGTGAACGAGCTTGACAGCTGGTTCCGAGAACTCACAGACGCCTTCTTGGGACACGCCGTATAGAACTTCCTGCTGTGTTTCGATTTTCCCTTCCATGTACATGTCGGCATCATTGAATCTGGGGAGAAAGGAGGCTGTCTCGGTAGCATTAAGTATGTTCGAAGGGTGGCCTGGACCGTGGCCATGCTTGAACGTGCTGTTGCTGCTTCTCCCCGCGATGAAGAGGCGCTTTCGCTCCCACGGGTTCCCTGTATGCCCGCAATAACTATGTTCTTTTTTTTGGGTTTCGATGGTGAAGCACGGCGCTCACTTTCACATAGCCTTCCTTTGATGTACCTCTAAGCCTGGCTCTGCCTCGCACTCATTTACTCGTTTCCATATGGGGGTTTCCTTGTTGTCCAGATCCAGAAATTTATCTCAAATGAAAATGCTTTGGAATTCCATTAATATTAGTGTTTCAGATGGTCACCGCCCAAGCTACAGCACACAGTCACTGTACAACAATGGCAGATGAGTACAACAAGGACAGGCTATTGATACAACGATATTCGTTTCTTTTAGCTGGGGGGATAGGTACTTATTGCACGAGGCTCATCCCCAAAAAAAACATCCGGTGGGCGAGAGGGAAGGGGGACATAAGATGGAGATGGTCAAGGGGACGGCCGCGGACCGAGGAGCCGTAGCGTCTTGTCGTCGGTGGGGTCGCGCCGGTACGGATGCGCGCGCGTCAGCGAGTTGAGCGGCGCGAGGTCGCGACACGGGCCGATCTCGCCGCGGCGCTCCGCGTCGGAGAGCAGCACCGCGGGGAACGGGTCCTCGGGGATCTGCAGGCGCGGGAGCGAGAACGCGCTGGGCCCCACGGGCGCAGACGCGAGCCCGGCGGCGGCGTAGTCCAAGTGGAGCGACGCGTACGCGAGAAGGGCGGCGAGGACGCGGGGGACGAGGAGGGCGTGGAGGAGGTGTCGTCGGAGCGTGGGGAGGGCGCGCGCAGCGGGTAGGCGCTCATGGGGGAAGTATACCAGCCACCCGAGGTGTAGTGCGCCTGCATCTGCGTCTGCACCTGCGCCTGCGCCGGGGGCGGGGCTGCGCGGGGTACTGTACGACCGACGAGTAGGGCGTGGGCAGGCGCAGGCGATCGCTGGAGAAGACAGTGGCGGATGCGTACTGCGCGGCGCCAGCGGTGGTGTACTGGGGTATATCGGTAGGCACTGTGACTGCGGGGTGGCCGAGGAGCTCCGAGTGGTGAGGGTCGCTCCCATCCTGGTGTGTGTAGCCGCTGGGCTGCCCTGGAGGAGACATGGGATACTGCTCCGGGGACACGGAATGCAACGGGGCCAGTTGTGAAGAGGCCGGGGAAGGGGGGTACGATTGTACTTCGCACGGAGAATAGTAAGTCGGGTACGACTGCGAACGCGGCCGCGGGTAGGGCTCGTACATCTGCACAGACGGGGAGGATGGAGATTGGTTGGTGAGAGAAGACGACACAGGAGGCCCTGGCTTTGCTGGGCGAGGGGCCAGGGGGACCAAGCTTGAAGGGGTAGGAAAAGGCGCGTAGGTACGGGTTACGGTAGACTGGGATGCCGCATCCGACTCTGCGTTCTTGTTGGCTGCTCTGTTTTTGCTTACGCGTGTGCTGGTGAACATGCCGGACGGGACGTTCAGCCCTCTGACACCCCGTATATCATCAACCGTGCCCAGCCGGTCAACGGTTGCCTGCGTGAAGTACGCCGCTGGCCGACGAGTCAGCGGAAGTCGGCCAAGACAATTATTTTGTCCGCGTACTCAAGTGCCATTTTCGCCTGCCTTTTTCTGTCTCGACCCAGACCGAGTACGTCTGCTTTACTAGTTGGTCCCATCCGACCGGCTCGTTGCTGCATGGAATGGGTTACGACGTGACGCGCCCAAGGGTGGGCACTCACCTTGTGTGGGCGGGATCTGGAGGGACATATTTTTCGTAGTAAAATAAGAACTCCTGCACGAGCCGAACTTGTGAGATTTGCTTCCACGGATGCATAAACCGAAGCACGCACATCTCGGACGCGCGACGGGCTCCAGCGCCTGCCCTCCGTGAAGCGCTCGATGCCGAGGCCCGTGATCTCGGTATTCGGGCTGCGCTCCTCCCAGGCATAGACGCAGCCCGTTCCCAGGGCTGCCCGCTCGTCGGCATCAAGGCGGCGGGTGACCATGCGAAGCACGCCATTGCGAACGGCATAGAAGATCTTGTGGGCGTCGTCGGTTGAGCGGATGCGCAGGTTGGTCGCGGTCGGCCGCTGGGCCGCCAGGTGCCAGGGCTGGTGCGGCTGGTGGTGGGACTGGGACATTCCTGCAGACGACTGCAGGGTCCACATGCAAGTAGGCTTGCAGGTAGGCCCACGCAAGCGCTCAGACTGCGAACTAATTAACCGTTCCTTACAGCACGCCGACCCTGAAAATCTCGATGCATGTCTCCGGCCGCCTCTCACGCTCGTCAACCTTACAACCCAATTTTCTGATTGATCATCTTTCATCCCATCTCCAGATGGCGGACGGCGTCACGTCCGTCAAGGGCTTTGGAGATTTGAACGCCCTGTCGCTCGCTACCCTCAGCCTAATACTTCTGTTTTCACCCTTTCCGCTCCCATCGCATCAATCTTCGATTCAAGAACACAGTCGTTACTTACAGCGCCGTCCTAGCGCAGGATCATAAACGTAGATCTGATGGAATCCTTGCTCACCTTCTTGTCTGCCTTGTACGTTTCGAGGTAAGAACCGGTCACTTGGGACACTCTCTACAACATGCACGGTCCACCCGCCGAATCTTTGAAATTTAGGTTAATCGGTGACACGGGAGCAACCGCACAACGCGGGCAACGGCTCCAGCCGCCTTGAACTGCAGGTCGTGCCCACCTCTTTGTCTGATTTTGGCAATACTGTACCCGGATTCGCAGTACTCGGAATTCACCGGTTCTCGTACACAATGGACCCACAGACGATCGAGCCATAGAAATACGCACCACCTTTAACTATATATAATGCGGTAGCTGCTCTTCACCAGTCCTTCACCCCTCAGTGCTTCGACCTGGCTTCGACCACGTTCCGTCGCACATTCCGGACCGGGAATAGTTGTCAGGGCTTGAGCGCTTTCAGAGTCCCGCGGACAACCCGCGGAACCAAAGTCTTGGTGAGTCCCCCCATTTCAAATCGCAGTTCAGGTCCGGCGTCCGCCGTTGGGCGTTGATCAGTGTTCGGCCCATCCGCCGACGCGCTTCCTCGACGCGTAACGCATCCATTTGGTTTAATGTCTAGGCTATCATTCCTGATTCCCGAAGCCACCAACAGCGGCGGTCGCCTACTGGTCGTTCGCCTGCCCTGGTCTTGCTCCTTGGAGCACCCGCACTTGAAGGACGGCATGGTGAGGTCAGACAGCGTGGAGGTTTTCTAGTACTTATCGTGCTGAAGAGCATTTATTTCTTCGGCGACGGGCAAGTAAACCTTGCTTGAGCTTTCGGTTCTGACAGTGACGTGGTGGCTTGTGGAGGCTTATGCTCGGACGAAAGAGCAAATCTGAACAAATGATGACCCGATCTATACTATACATATGCCTGTTGAGAGGGGTAGGTAGGTAGCAAGGTAGAATTACACGGCACCGTCCGAATCGCGATCGCCGGTTTTCAGGAATTATCCCGGTATACAAAGCTTCCTCCCTGTCACCTAAACTACTTGGTATAACTTGAAGATTTTACACTACGACGTCGACAACGGTCGTCCATCTTGGGAAAGCAGCGAGGAAAGCGAGGAAAAGAAACTAAGAGCAGCAAAGCAAGCGACAAGGGAGTCGGAAGCACGTATGCAGTAGGGTATGATGCTGTGTGTTGCGTCACGGACAGGCTAAGTCAATGCGGGGACGAAGGACATGAGCGCCTTCTCGTCCACCGGGTGGCGACGTAGCGGCGGCATGTTCTCCAGATATACGAGGGGCGCAAGGTCCTCCGCGTGCGTACGCGCAGCGGACGACCATTGCTGGCGGCGTTATTGACCGGGTCGTACCGCAGACCTGGCTGGGCATACGGCGCGAACACCTCGCAGCGACGCTGCCCCCCTTGGCGGACCGGCGCTTTTGTAGAGCCCGTGCGGGA
>JARGXW010000927.1:0-50037 GCA_029204085.1 Mycena sp. CBHHK59/15
GCTGAAGGACCACGCGACGGCCCAGCGCCGGGTGGTTCCCTGGACGAATTCCGTGATTCCGTAGTTGTCGACCTGGGGGCGGATGAGTGAGGGGAAGGATGATGAGAAAACACTGACGCCGCGTTCTCGGAGGGCGGAGAATCACGTCGGTAGAAGGACATCTTGCCGAGCATGGAGGTGTACCATCTAGCACCGATTCAAGATAAACGGACCTCATCGAGGATGCGGCGCGTGTTCTCACCGACAGCGCTCCCCGAGCTCGACACTCTCGTCGATCATGCGGCGGACAAACACAGACTCACCCCGGGCGTGATCATCTCGACATACGCGCCCGTGCACACCTGCGCCGCGCTCAGCGCGCGGCAGACGATCAATCAGCCACATACCGCACTGGGCCCCAGCGCCTTGGCGTCCGCCGACGCCGCGACGTCCGCGAGGCTGCTGTAGAACGGGGGGTTGCACATCGTGAAGTCGAATCTCGCATCACGCGTTGGAAAAAGCCGGGGGCACGAGGGAGAGGCCAGTCACCTTGCATGCGGGCTGCTCAGCGCGGCGAAGACCGGCGCGGCGGTCGTTGTTGGGACGACGTCGACCCGCGCGAGGAGGCCGTTTTGCGCGAGGTTCGACCGCGCGGAGGCCAGCGAGACGTCATCCACGTCTGGGGTGCGTCAGGACGAGGGTGGTTGCAGTAAGCATACCATACCGGTGGTGATGAAGGACCAGTCTGGCTCGAGCTTGCAGGCGAGGAGTGGATAGATGGCGGATGCGCCTGTTCCGCTGTGATATATTCAGTGGATGGGATGTCTGTCTGGAAGAGATAAACACACATGTCGACGCCGTGAACTGGCCCCGCTGAGCCTGTCGCCTGCAGGATGTCCTGGATCCAGAGAACGTAGTTTAGCCTAACTTCGCGTAAACCATTGAGAGCATCAAGTGAGAGGCGCGTCGAACCGATTTGGTACCTGTTATATCGGAAGTCGAACGCGGAGGCCATATACGTGAGAGACGACAGACCGGCGGGCAGAGACGGCCGGGGGGCAAGCTCAGCGAGATGCCAAAGTCGCGGTGAAGCAGCGCTTCCGTGAGGTGTCTGGTCAGCGATGATTAGCGGCTTTCCGTTGCTGCGTCCACGACTCGCTCACTTTTGCGCAACCTCGTCTTTGAAATCGATCGTGAACCCGGTTTCGGATGGTACTAGACTGTAGACGGTCGGTGAAGACGGTACGCACACGGCTCGCTGGCTCTGACCAAGGTTGTAAAGGCGGGTACGTTTGCGCGAGTTGGCGAAAATCTGGCGGGATTCGATATGGGTTGCGCGGATGCATTGTGATGGTTCCCGTCCGCAACCCGTTCGTGTATTTTCAGAGAGGTGTCCGACGTCGTAGACTTACATAAGTCCAAGTTGAACGTTGCAACGTTATCTTGAGTTGTAGCTCTCCTACGCAGAAGAGAGGCTCAATGCGTCGTTGACCCGTCCCAGCTATTGGTATTTGCGTATGCATCTTTGATCATGATTCTTACATAACAAGACAAAGCACCACCACATAAGGTAGGGGACAGACATGTGCGGTTACCCCACGTGTTGTGACGGTAACACTTCCTTTTTGGGATGGACTACACCGCGACCACAATTCACACCACTTTTCAGTAGGTTGTCGAAAATCCGTCTTCATAGATTTGTGTGTATATAACTTGAGTACATCCCTGATTTTTCGCGAGTATTTTAGTGCAAATTTGAAGGACGAGTTCCAATTTTTCTTTTTACAAACTACAAACCAGCATTTACATTCCCTCCCCGCCCAATTCCAGCTGCTTCCAGGTCTTTTAAAAAATCAGGGGGCAGAACTCGATGCCCCTTGTACTTTCTCGCTGCCCAGGCAGCCTGTGCGCCATCAAGTCCATGGCGATATGCGTCGGCAAAGCGATTGCGGCGACGCGTTTGATGGCCTTCTTTGGGGACAACTTCCCGTTGAAATGGCTGAGCCGCTCCCGTACCAGCTTCTTGGGGGGGGCATGAGCAAGAGACAAAGGACACTGGCATTGGAAATTTTTCGAGGCACACCAGTCAAAGAAACTTTGCAACGGGTGCGCCAGAACTCGCGCATCAAGGCAAACTGGCTGCTAATTTTAGAAAAATTGGAACTCCTCCTTCAAACTTGCCCTAAAATACTCGCGAAAAATCAGGGATGTACTCAAGTTATATACACACAAATATATGAAGACGGATTTTCGACAACCTACTGAAAAGTGGTGTAAATTGTGGTCGCAGCGTAGTCCATCCCAAAAAGGAAGTGTTACCGTCACAACACGTGGGGTAACCGCACATGTCTGTCCCCTACCTTAAGAGTTTTAGATGTGACTGATGTAAATTGTCATCATCATTACTCAAACATTCCTTCTGAGATTTTGACCGCCAATACTGCTACTAGTACTGAGAATCGCCAACCCCGTAACGTGCGGCTGGGTAGAAGACTGGGTCACAATAGGCTCGTGTCCAACTGTTGAAGCACAATGACGAGCAAGCTGAGTATTGTGTACTATAGCAAACAATACTTGCCTGCCCGTCATTGTTCGCCTGCTATAACGGTCAGTAACGAGCCTAGGGTCACAAGGGATTTGTCAAAAGTCTGAGGTGTACCGAGTCATCTAAACTCATCCCTTCGGAACCGGGGCAGGACCGCCAGATGAACTTGCGGCGACGCGCGGCGCGTGGTGCGAGCGCTGGTGTAGTGATATGCGTAAAGCACCCGGTGGGTGCCTGGCACCTAACAGACCACACAGCGTACATCTCCGAACGACTCCGTCCCCGGGTTACTCGGCAATGAATCCAGGATGCGGTCAGCGCGGTGAAGAGAAAACAAAAACCGAATTATTTAAATTGACTGCTTGCGGTTCGCTTACGACTACGGTGGCGGGACTGGTGTGTGAGATTTTATCATCTTAATTGCCTTAGATGACTCGAGCATACGAAACGTCAGTCAAAAGTGCGGTCCCGAGCCTCATTCCATAAAACAAGGCAAATCCGGAGAGCTTGACCAATCTCTCAGTGGGTGCGCCATGTTGACTCCCAATCCTCAAATTGTCTTCGCAAAGCGTCCAGGCACTGGGCTACCTGTACCCGGAGAACATCTGGTATACGATGGCTCCCGTTCAATAGATTTGAGTTCAGTGCCACTTAATGGAGGATTTCTTACGAAGACACTTATGCTGAGGTAGGACTGCCATGTCGTCGCCAAGCAGTATACAAAAATCAGATCTCGCAGTCCCGAACCGTTTCTGCCAGAACGTATGCGGGATCTCTCGGCCCAGAGTTACTCGACACGTGCTGTGGTTGGGGCACCGTATGTCCTCGCTTTGGTGACCTTACTATGCTACCAATCTCACCCCTGCGCCCACGCCCAGGATGGTGGGCTTCGGGCTTGTACTTGTACTACGATCCGAGAAAGAGGGTCCGTCATTTAATTTTCTCCATTTTGTTCCAAGTGTTCACATCGAAGGATAGGAATGAATCATGGAGTTTGTTCCTCGTCGATCTACGTAGGGTTTGAAATCTGAACTTATTTCACAGGATCACCTCTACGGTTTGACGCACTGGGAAGCGTTCACCGTCCAGCCTTACGTGGAAGGTACGCACTTATCAGACTTGCATTAATCCAACTGCCAAACTCGCAATGATGTTTCTAGGACGCGTGGATTTCAAAGCCGGAACCTACCCTGAGTGGACCAATGATACCGATTCGCTGAGCTTGAAAAAGGTGCCAGATCCGAACGGGGCGTATCCTTGGAGTCGATATTTCAGTGCCCTCGGAGGACCCGGACTCACTGCCTTCTGCGGGCTTGAAGCATATGCCGACGCCAAGAAGGTATTTGACATAGGTTGGACTCATGCTCCATTGTCTCAAGAGCTTCGCGAAGGGCGAAACGATCTACATATCTTCTGGCACGTCCGGGGTGGGCAGGTAGGTTCCAGCAAATTCAGTTTTTTTCTGTCCGCTCAGATAATTCAGCAGCGTGTTGATACAATTAGTGAAAGTGAAAGGGTAAGTCGCTTGCTTCTCCTGGTGATCCAACCGTTGATATCGCCATAGACTGCGGGTAATCGCCTCGGCCGGTTCAGACACCAAGGTTGAATACATGCGGTCCCTTGGTGCCGATGTACCTTTCAACTATAAAACGACACCCGTTGCTGCGGCCTTGAAGGAGCATGGCCCATTGGTACGCCTTTGCTTTTGGACCGTTTCTTGGATGTTCAATAACTGAACAGGACATATTCTGGGATAATGTCGGCGGCGAGACCGTCGAAGCTGCCTTAGAATACTTGCGTTCCCGAGCGCGTTTCATTGTAAGTCCCTGTTGCTCGTTTGACCGGATGTCATCTCAGTCCCCACAGATGTGCGGCTCGATCTCCGAGTACAACGTAGCTCCTGAGGACCGCTACGGCATCAAAGTCAGATCCTTCCTTCCTCCTGTTGATCTAATTCAGAACTTGAAATGTCCATGTAGAACACGAACCTGATCTTCAAGAAACGTCTCCGGATTCAGGGCCTCTTAGTCGGAGAGCTGATGGGCACCCTGGGGCCGCGGTTCATCACGGAGGTGCCCGCGCTCATGGCGCAGGGCAAAATCACTGCAAAGGAGAGTTACACCGAGGGCTTGGAAAATGCTGCAGAAGCGTTTGTGGCGATGTTGAAGGAGGGCAGAGCTGAAGAGCTTGGGAAGCCGGTCATTATCGTGGCCAAGGAATGAGCGAGATTATAAAAAAACATTGTAGATTATCGAAGCACAACCTCTTGTACTTGATTTCGAGAATCATAATTGTCCACCAGTATGGCGAAACTTGAAAGTACCGTGAAAGCTCGTACAATTATGGTCGCCCCGAGTCGGCGTGAGAGACCTTTCAAGCGTGGTTCTCTCAGTTAGGCTAATCGCATCGCCGACAACCTACTACTGTACCATTTCGACCGAGTGTTCAATCACGGGTCACACCCGATTTTTTTTGATGCGTGCAAAAATATTATATAATCGCCTTACGGAAGTCAAATAAAAAATAAAAATTATCGGCCATCCCGGACATCAATTTTTATCAAATCGATGAACACTTGGTCGAAATGGTACAGTAATTAAACACTTACCAGAAGAAAGACCAGTATTTAGAACACGGTACAATCTACTCGGCGTGGGGGAACGCACATCGCACAACTCAACTCTAGAAAACTGTCAATTTTCTAATAACTGAATACAAACTGAATACAGTTTTCTCATTTTGCCAGTTCACAGCTGAGCGCTGATCCCACGTAGTAATACACCAGATACATGACACGACGGCACTAGGTTACACAATTGCACCCAATATATATGTACCAAAAGGACAACGGCCTGCGAAAACGGCCTAGCTAAAAACACAACAAGAACGAATCATCATCGCGAGCGCGCACACACGAGGACGGACAAAACCGAAGGCGAAGGCGAAGTCGGCGCGCCGTATGGTGCTACACGCATATCCGCGCAGACAGCGCACCCCCACGCGGTGCGGGCTGGGCGCGACGCCCCACCCACTCTGCTCACCCACCACGCAGCCTGAGCACGACACGGTTACGACACCGCGGCGGGCTGCTGGCTGGGGCTCCACGAGTTGCGCTGCTGCGCGCGGCTACACGTGCGCAGCCCCGCGCGCCCCGCCGCCGCGCGGATCGCCGCCGTCCCGTCGCTGCACGGCGCGGGGCTCGTAGCGCTCGTCCTTATGCTGGCACTCGTCCCCGCGCTCGACGGCGGGCGCACGCGCACGCCCGGCGAGAACGTGAACGACGCGGTGTCGGACGAGTCCTCGTCCGACGCTGACGAGCACGACGGCGGCGCGGGCGAGAGCGACGCAGCGAAGGACCACGAGAGGAGCGGGTCGTCGCGCTCGGTCGCGGGCGGTGTGCGGCCATGCACGGGCGGAAGCGTGAGCGGGAACGCGGTATTGTAGTCGTCCGGCTGGCGCGGGGGCGCCGCCGCGCTCGCGGTGCTCCTGCTGGTGCTCTTCCGCCGTTGATCGTCCTGCGCCTGCACCACCGCGAGGCGCGCGGTCCAGATCGCGAGGTTCAGGTCGCACTGCGCCGCGTAGGGGTGCATTTCTAAGATAAGATTAATATCAGCATGCGTGCGGGTTGGGATTGCGGAGACACTTGCCGGGCACGGCTTGGACGGTCAGATCGAGGAGCGGTTTCGCGAACTTGGGGATGAAGAAGATCTGCGAGTGGACCTCCTTGAGCGGGTGGTCGGACGCCTCGACGGTCGGCGGCAGCTGGTGGTGCTTCTCCAGTAGCGCCTGCGAGTTCCATTCCCGCATCAGCGCGGTCGCCCAGTGCTGCGAGATATAGTACGGCCGGCTCTGCGCGAACGTCAACGGTTTGCAAACAGAGGGGGCGTGGGACTTACCGGGTTGCTGATGTCTGCGCACTTAAGGATCGCCTGGCAGATCGTGATGCGGCGGTGCATGAGCGTGCTGCCGACGCGGTCCGCTATGAGGTCGGCGAAGCGCTGCATGAACGCGGCGTGCACACTCATGTCCGTCGCGAGCACCGTCTCCCACAGCAGCTTGCGCACGTGCACGCCGCAAGCGGGGTCGTCGAGTAGGCGGCCGAGCCCGTGGTGGCGCATGACGCGCAGCAGCAGCTGGCAGTGCATCTGCTCGAGCGCGGACTTGCCGTCGAATACAACAGACAGTGGCGTCGCCGCGTTGTGCATGAAGAGGTTCGTGAAACCGGGGTGCCCCACGTCGTGACCGATCGCGGCGATGTAGATGATGAAGAGGTCGTAGAGCCCGAGGCTCGTGAGCAGCGGGCCACTGTCGAACGGCTGCGCCGGTGCCCACATGCGGTCCGCGTCGAGAAGGATGGACAGCGGCGGGACCATGCCTGCGGCGCGCAGATACGAGTATGCGGCCTGCAGGACGTCCAGTGCGTGCTCGAAATTGTGGTACGAATTTTGCCAGCGGTAGATCTGGCGCAGGTGGTGGATGAACGGCGGGATTTGCGCTGCGCGGGCGTCAGGAAGGGTGGGGCGGGCAGCCTCCACAGATACGTACTTAATGAGATGCCAACCGTCTCCTGCATCCCTTCGATGCGGAACAGGCCCTCGAAGAGGATGACGGCGCACACTTCGACGTGGTCTTCGCCGGGGAGCATACGGGGCTCGAAGTTCCAGCTATCCAGCGCCGCGATGAGACGGGATCGGGTCTCTGGCGGGAGATCGGTGGACACGCTGGACGGCTATCAGCGAAAAAAAGACGGGGAAGACGGGGGACTTGCCATTCTGCGCTGTACTCGTTGACAGCATTGAGCGTCTGCGTATACATGTCACTGAGCAGCTCAGCGAAGCGGGTTCTGTACAAGCATGTCAGCTGTCGGACAGAAACTGCACAGATAGCGTACTGGAGCTGCTCCGAGTAGCCGAGCCACCCCTGGCCGTGGCCACCGTTCGTGGTGGCGAGGTGGAGGCCGCCGATGTCTGCGCTGCGTCGGCGACCATGTCTGGCGGGGGGATGGAGCCGGTCATGGCCGCACATTGCTCGGGAGTGTTGGATCCACCGTTGCGGCGGCCGGGGGTGGGGGACGAGCGAGGACGACGGGGACAACGACGGCGAGGACGACGGGGACGATGATGGCGACGGGTGAAAATTGCAAGGAGCAACTCCCTCGTGGCCTCGCGTGCTCTTGTACCGGCTATCAACGTCACATGTCACCGACATAACAACTCCCAAAACAATCACCTTTAGACCGCAGAAAGCCCGTATGTGTCCGCGCGTTGTTCTCGATGGAAAAGCGTGGGGGTTCAACGTTCAACCCCCGGGGTTGCGTTGGTCTTTTAAACCTTCGGGCTTCGACTTCAACCCTGCTTCAAAATTTCAATCCGGCTACTATCCGACAATCGGAATGCAACTAAAGAACTCGCATTGAACTTGCCCATGGAGAAGCCAACCGATGCCAATAGCAGATAGGACGGAATTCTGGTGGAATCCTCTTCACGCCAAACGCGGGCACAGGCGCCGGGCCGGACACGGAATTCCATTTCTGCATGAGAAGAAAGAAAAACAGCGCACGCCGCACGAAAGCGCACAGAGAACTCGAACACGAGCAGCTTCGCGGCGTTTCCATACGCAGGGTACGGAATAGAATCGACCTCGATTGGATAGCAAGCGATGGAACGTCGGCGAATTGGGCTCCCTGCGTACGTACGCCGGAGCCTGAACCAAGTTCCAGGCGACGGCAATGGATCGTCAAGACGCCGAATATCCCCGTCATTGCTAGGCTATTGCACACGGAGTAAACCCGACGCACCCCCATAGTAATGCAATCCTATGCTTTCAAAGTTACTGTAGTGTAAACCATGATGGTGCATATCTAGCGCTCCAGCATCGATATCGGAGACCTGTTGATAGCCTATAGGCAGTGGCATCACCGAATCACTGATAGCAAGCAGAGTGAAGCGTCGATACGGCGGAGAGCCACTGCAGCTATACCTGTACAGTACCGCAGACGCGCCGCGTTATGTGCCACTGCTTGCCTCACTACGGAATCCGCCGGCCCGGGCCTTAGGTAAGTATCACTGGGGCCGGTTCTGTTTCAACACGATGAACGTTCGATGAACCTCGATGCACAGGGCTACCCTGATCTCCATCACCGAGGCCTGAAATCGCACCGCTCCTCGTCGCGGGTGCTATAAGCATTACGGTGCCATTGGCCATTGGTGTCAATGGCGTGTGCTGGCAGTGGCGTCTGTCGCACTGTGGCGTCCATCTTGATCCAGAACTTAATATTAATATGCGACACTTTCCACCTCGGTTTCCGCGGCTCAGAGCCTCTCCACGCTGCGTCGGAATCGGCAACACGCTCCATGCTTCACCGGGCGAATCCGCGTCCCTCGCTGGATTCCTGAGGGTCAAGGAAACCATAATTCCGGATATGGACCCCTTGTGCACGTGATGATCGCTCTGGGGTCCTGCTGCATATACTTTTGCCTAGGTCTACACTAAGTCAATTCTGAGGGCTCTGGAGCACTCTAACCAGATTTCTGGCCTTTAAAATGCATGGATTCCAATATATAATGAATTTGAGAGCCATGCGCAAAAAGATGGAATCGGCCGTCTGATGTCAATAAGGATAAACAATATGCCTCTCGAGGTCGCTTCTATGTTCACTGGCCTACTGAGACCAGAAACCCTTGCATAAAATTTTGATAAGTCAATGGTCCAGTATTGCCTTTATATTGGTCTTATCTTCAATATTATACTCAAGCCCTACAGTGTAATAGATGCTCAACAGTGGTGCAACAGTAAATTTACTGATGAACTACTGTCCCAGAATATTCCGTTTTTTCGTACAGAATGTGTCTTGAGTTCCAGAACATATATACAGTACATTTACAACGTCTAATAGTGTGTTTTCATGCTCTTTGCGAACAGCTACGAAAACCTAGAAAGGTGCTTTCCGCATCTGGGAGTCGGATCACGGACCGGGTGGTGGTCTCTGGTTCTGGGGTCCTGATGGGCGGTTTTTGGGGAGTTCCAGAAGTTTTGTCTTAGCTACCCCTTGGCTTAGTCTGCGATATCTGTCAATGGCCGCAGACCCGAACTTGAAGGCCCGAAAATGCCACGAAAGCACCCGACGCGCAAACATCTGTGTGATGTCTGCGCTATTCATCGGAACGAACTATCGCATGCGTAAATAAATGCGTGTGCGCAGCCCCCCTGCTCCGATGTTCAATTATGCGTAAATCACTGGCCAAGTCGCACAGCGAAAAATCATGGAGAGATATCACGATAGATCCCGGGCCCTTGCCTCCCTGACTCTGTCCCCAGGTGGCGGCCGATTCACGAAAGCGATGAACGCATCCAACGCCTTCGAGGCAGGCCCATCCTGGCCCCACGCCGCTCGCAACTTTCTCGAAAGAGCAGCAGCAGCATCACCTTTAGCTTTTCGGTCCGCCTCGTCGAAGAACGCTTTCCTCAACACCTCTCTCGCCTCTCGCGCTACCGCCTCAAGCGTCCCCTCGGGCTCCGTTCCGTTTCCTCGAGTGTGCATGCCATGCCCGCGGCGCACCTCGGCGAGCTCGTAGCCGCATTCGAACACCTGCTCGACCAAGATGGCGAGGAAGGGCTGGTCGCCGTACTGCGGCCAATTGATCATGGGCATGCCGACGTGGAGCGCCTCGAGCGTGCTGTTTAGGCCGCCGTGCGTCAGGAAGTAGCCGACCGAGGGGTGGTTCAGGATGTATTGCTGCGGCGCCCAGCTGCATACGTAGCCGATGCCTGACGAGGAGAGGGTCGCCAGGATGTCGTTGGGTATGGGGGGGGCGTGCTTTGGCTGAACGAAAACCTGTGCGTGGGCGGTCGTTCAGCGGCGCTGACGTGCAGCGGAGGAAAAGAACCGACGAGCGGAATTCCAAGCTCGATGACAACTTTGATTATCTGGTGCAGCTTCTCTGGGACCGGAGGGTAGAATATGCTCCCAAAGGATACCTTTCCATAACTTGAGTTAAATAGAAGAATATAATTAAAAACGCACATACATAGAGAGTTGATTTTGTGCCTTTGGTGGTCAACATGCGGTCCAAAAACTCGACAATTCCCTTATCATCCGACTGCTCCAGCTCGGCCTTGTGAACAACCGGAGCCTCCACATCGGGTATTAGCGGCCCTGCCGCGAATACCTCTTTGGCACCAAGTAAGGATTTCACACCGTCGAATGCCTCTGTTTCAAGATCATACGCCGAGATGCAGATCATCCCGTCGTTCGAGGCAATGTTCTCCATAAAATGTATACTGATTGCGGCTGCTCGGGGTCGGAGACTTGGCGGCTATGGGCTCTGTTGGCGAACGGAACGATAATGGACGAGTACCATGTACGAACCTCCTGAGGGTGACCCTCATAGTCAATAGTCCGCGGGAAACCAGGGATATTGACGCTCTTTCCAGTCAGTTCTGCCTGGTAGACCTACAGAGATATTATATATTGGAAGAAAGGAAAGAATAGGACATTGGGCATACAACGTCAGCCGCGTTGCTGAAGCTCATATCATGCGACTTCTGAACTTCCGCTATCTTCTTGTACACCGCATCCATATTGGGTATCCAGTCGCGATAAGGATGAGAGAACATGGTCGATAGCGCGATCGGGTTCCAACAGACGACTTTGACGGGGCGTTTGGCCATCAAATGGGCTTGATCATATGTAGCGACTGGCATTATTCTATGCGGGACAAATCAGTGGTACACTAAAGATTGAATTGTAGGCCAGATCTGTAGAAGGACGACGTACACATCAAGAACGACAACGTCGGGGTGCGTCTCATTGACGGCGCACAATTTATTGTATTCCTCCCGAAACTTCGCCTCATATGTCGCTTGACCAGGGAACATAGCGGGTATTTCGAGTTTATGCAGCCTGTTGAATGGATGAGAATATAATTTCTGATGCTGTATATGTAGACTAACTTGATACGGGAGTTCAATGCGACTTCAGCTTCGGCTTCGGTTCTGAATTGACGAGTGAACTCCAGATGAAATCGCTCGTAAATACTCGAAGGAACGAAGCACAAGATAGAGATGGAGGGAGCGCGCGCAGACAGACGAGCTGCCCACGCCGACATAGCACGAGCATGCCCTGCAGGTAGAGTTTAGTGCGTGCAGAGTCTTGAATTCTCGTGGCCAAGACAGGCATACCCCACAAACTGGATGCAAAGAATACAACGCTCTGCGTTTCTTCGGACATCGGGATATTCACGGCCTCGGGAGGGAGAAAAAGATCTTCAGCGCCGCACACACACATCAGTGATCGCTGCTTGGCGAGGCCGGCATCTATATACAGCGGTCGGGCCACCGTCACGGCCTTGTCTGCCAGTGAATCAACAGTGAATGTCGGCACTGCGGCACGGATTGTACAACCCACTCACTTATATTGTTGTTGAACGTGAAGGGCTCGTGATCGGCGTTCGTAAGGATTCGTTGGTCCGAGGTCTAGCAACATCAATGAGGCTAGTGTGGCTCGGGTCACGGTCGACCATCCTGTTAAGGCTCGTATTTCCAGAGTATCGGGACGCCGCCTGAAATCCTTTTCCGGAACGGTAAGTACGTATTTTCCGCTGCCCAGGCTCGTCCCGGGCCGTCCACTCTGACCTCCACCATGTCGTACCGCTTACGCCTCGGTGAATCGAGCCTCGTTTTCTTCCCTCCGCAGGCCGCAGGCACGGGTACGTGCGAGCCGTACATCGTCCAAGTCATGATGAAATCGCGGGCAAGGTGCGCTGATCGTCCTCTACCTCAGCGTGTCTCCATCGGATGCTGCTGCAAAAGATCACCAACGCGGGAGGATGTGGCGGCTTTCTACGACGCGCAGGAGGAGATCACGGTCTGTCCTATCGCAACTTCGAACGGGCCCGACTGACAGGTAACAACTTGAAGGCTGCGGTACAGAGTGTTTTGATCGGGAACATCATGTCGCCGCTCGATAGGAGGGTCGAGGTCGAAGGACACGGGTATGTGCTGATTGGTGGTACATCTCGTTCATCCGGTTCATTGGAAAGTGCTCACCGCATCTGTGTAGAAAAGAAGGAATGGAAATACGGACAGGGATTGGCGCCGAGATGGGGGGAGGATGACGTCCGTGCGTGCGCAGACAAATGGGTTTTTCATTTCGAACATCGAGGGGCCAGGGCGTAGAACACGGTGACAGATGGTAGAAATGGTTGCCGGCCATCCGGTCCGGCGTCTGAGTTTTTGCTCTCAACTAGTACTACTTGTCAACTACCGTTCGATTCTACTTACATACCTGATAGAATGCCGTTCCGATTTCTTGATCTCGGGTATGTACGTACACACATGCGGAGTCCGTTCTGAATTGATTTCTGTCTTTGCAGATGCTGCCCTGGTGGGTTTGCTTCCTACATCCTAGGCAAGAACCCACGCGCGTCCAGCGTCGGGATCTCCCTTCCTACTGAGAGCGGCGGGCACTCATGTTTGCTCGAGGAAGAAAACTTTCTACGATTCGAGTTGCACTGGGCCGACCTCACGCAGTTAGGGGTGGGCACCGTATCCGTAAGTTACCGTATACGGTTACGGGTTTACGGGTCCACAAACCGTACCGTATGGCCCCCTGGTTGATTTTTTGCGGTTACGGTTAACCACCGTCTGTAAACCGTCAGTGCCCGTAAGGTTACGGCCGTATACGGGTTGATACGGACCGTAATTCTGCCAGATTTCGGTGATTGGATTTCGCCGTCGGCCGAAGCCAAGGATGACGCGTCACCACTGCTGGCAATCATTGATTCGCGCCCAATTCACGCCCATGTACCCGCTCGAACCCCGACGTGTTTACCATCCCTTGGACGCGTCAAGAGTGCTCCCGGCCAATTCCCAACACACTGTTATTGCCTACCTGTTAGAAATCAGAATCTTGAATTTCACCGACGAGAGAACGATGTGGGCGACGCCTGCTCGTTGGCAAGTGTTAAGTCCATTTATCACATGTCCGTATTTTCACAGGGCATCAAGACGAAACGACCAGAACTTTCTACTAGTATCCTCTAGCCGGTGGAGAATAACTGGTGGTACCTCAGGCCCCTCATCCACCTCATCCGACGTGCTGCTAAATAATCATGTCTGCTTTCGCCCGTGAACGGGTTAAAAAGGGTACGATTTCAGTTCATTAACAATAGGGGATGTTGTATTGACTCCTCTCACAAGCCCACAATGGCCGGGAGACTCGTGGAGTTCTTTCTATTTGAATCTAATACCAATTCATCCATTGAGGCCAAAAAATTCAACTTAGTTCTATGAAGAGTTTAAAATTACGGGTCGTAAACAACCGTAAGGACCGTAAAGCGTACCGTACCGTACCGTAAGAGCCTCGGAGAGCTGCCTTACGGTTACGGATACGGGCCGATGGGCACCCGTAAGGACCGTAATTCTTACGGTCGTAACCGTATACGGTACGGTGCCCACCCCTACACGCAGTACCAGCTTGGCCCACGACCCGCTTCTACAGAGCTTCCCCGTTGCACGTGGACCGTTCGACCTCGTCCTCATCGACGGGCACCCCTTGTACACCTACACGGCGACCGCCTTCTCATCTCACTGGTCATCGTGGGTCTCGTGGCTGTCGCGTTGGGGGGATGCTCGTCCTTAAGCAGTCCAAGCCGGAGCGCCTCGTCACGTCGCAGCTGCTCTTCCTTCTCGATGTACTGTGCACGGTGCGGCGCACGTGGAAGCCGATGTACATGCTTTCACAGCAATATTTGGACGAACTCAACGCATTTTGGCCAAGGAATTGAGAATGGTCATCCAAGACGACACATATGTACTCCCTCGGCACTCCTCCTGTTATTTCCATCGCTATCAAGGACAAGCCGGTTGCCTCTGAGCCTGTAGTAACCCCAACGGTGTCGCCAAGATCTATAAAATCCGAAAAGGTCAGATTCGAATCCTCCAGTGACGATATCCCAACTTCCAAGCAGTCCGACCCTCTACATACGACTCTACTGATCCCAACTCCGACGATTTAACGGCGCTTTCTTCGGCGTCTGATACGGCCTTTTCTTCCCCTTCTGCAAAATCTCCTCAACATACGCTGATGGCGCATACATCCAGCCTTCTGTGAGTTCAGTCGTTCTACCGACTCACCAAGGCCGACACGGCACTCGGAAAAACGACCCCTAATTGGATCGCGTGTAACAGCGGAACCAACTGGGTAAATACGAGGGAGGCACAAATCATCGCTCAATATCCAGAAGTAAGATTCCAATGCCTACCTGCAATCGATGACACACCGAGGACCAACTGAAGCGGTCACCAGTGCCCTCCAATGGCCCATACAGTAAGAATCCAACAGTTCCATCTCCCAGACTTATCGCGCGCAGAAAACCCGTCATTATGCCCCGCGCCTTGTTCTCGATGGACAAACGTGGTGGGTTCAGCGTTGGTCTTTTGAACCTTCAGGCTTCCACCTTTTTCCGACCAACCCACAAAATAAGACGGAATCCTCTACACGCCAAACGCGTGCACAGCGAAGCCGCGCCGGACTGGACACGGAATTCCATTTCTGGATGAGAAAAAAAAAGAACGCGCACATCGCAGAAAAGTGCACCGGGGAACTCGGCCATGAGCAGCTTCGCACGCGTTCCCATACACAGGGGTGCGTAAAAAAAATCGACGTCAATTGAATAGCAAGCGATGGACCACTGGCAGCATCCCGGCCACACGGTCGGCAAATTGGGTTCCTGCGTACGTACGCCGGAGCCTGTGCCAAGCTCCAGGCGGCGCCTGATGGTGAAGACGCTGAACTTTATTCCCGTCATCGCGGTTGAGCTATTGCACGCGGTAAATCCTCGGACGCGCAGCACTGGTCCGTGCCCACGGAGTACTGCAGACGCGCCGCGTTGTATGTTGCGAGCGTCACACGCGACTGCTGGAAAGCGCAAATGAGGCTTACCTTGTCATCTGGGTCGAAGTCCAGCTCAATCTGTAAAAAGTAGGGATTCAGAGGAGATGAGCGTGGGGAAGGATGCCTCTTTGCCTGGGAGTGCCTGGGAGTGTATTGTTAGCTTGTAGGAGGGGAAGAGCGCGTGGGGGGACTGCCTTGACTTTGATTAGCCTGGTGGATAGTATTTGAGACGAGGGATGTTTGGCTCAGTTTTGCCACGCGCTAATTTATTCAATCTTTCCTTCTGACTAAGACCATCGAGTACTCTCAAGTCTGACGCTCGCCTAGTGCGCGCGCGCGTCCGGGATCAGAACCATAATTGACTCTCAAAACCTCTCAAAATACCGTACGCTGCCACAGTGTTCAACAACGGAGAACGAGTTGACAAGACATGCACTAGCCGCAGTGTCGATTTCCTTCCCGGGATTGGTTGAATCCCTCGAGTCCCCGCTCTAATGGATCCACGTAACGCCCAACCGCGTGTACGTCTTGCAGAACTGGACCCTGTCCACAAGAAAGCAAGGCAAAATATACAGATCACTCTTGATTCCACCTTATATTCCCGTGCTCCAGCTACCCCTTGAAACAACGTCGGAAATATTCGTCCATTGCGTCCCCCACTCTGTTTTCCCAATTCCAACACCGTCGCAGGCACCGCTTCTGCTGACCCGAGTCTGCAGTGACTGGAGGAGTATAGCCCTAAACACACCGAGCCTGTGGGCCTCTATTGTTTTAGTGTTTCTTACACATACTCATCAATTTCCGAATGCCCTCCAAGAAGACTGGCTTCCCCGTGCAGGTTCTGCTCCCCTTTCCATCTCAATTGGCTGCTTCTCTCGCCGCCGCCACCACCACCGCGACCCTCCGCTGCCTCCTGTGTTCCGTAGCATTGTCGACCGATCGTCGCAGTGGCAGACAATCCTCCTATCGTTACCTCGCACAACCTTTCGAACCGAATTCCAGACCAGAATGCGGTTGCCTATCCTCAAAGCACTCACACTCTCTGCCTGTTAGACTAACGATGTCATTGATGTTCCTATCGAAGCTTTCAGTGATGCACCCCAGCTTCGGTGGGTCTCTCTTCGCGGGGTCATCGTGCCCTCGATTATCACGTTCCCATGGCGCAACTCACCCATTTCGAGGCGGACTACTACTCTGCATATGCGTGTCTCGAAGTTTTACGTCTTGCTCAAGCCCTCGTCAAATGCACATTCTCATCCATTGATGTCTTTGCTGCGCCTCCTCCTTACCACTTCAGCCAACTGCATCTGCACCTCAAACATCTCAAGCCTGGGAAAGCGACAAATTTTTATCATCTGTTGCCTCATTTGACCCTGCCCAACCTCGAGCAATTTGAAATTGAATACATAGAGACATGCCCAATCACTACGGAAATCATTGCGTTTCTATCCCGTTCGCCTGCGATTTCTCGATTAACTTGTTTAATTTCTGCGCGCGCTGGATGGGGCCATCCCCTGGTGTCATACCTGAATGTCATGACAAACTTACACATCTCTTCACGACCACGTGTTCTGTTCGCAACATCTACGAAATTCTTCGCAAGCTTCTCGAGTCGACTTCTTTCCTTCCCCGCATCCAAGCGATTGAGATCGTTGTCTGTTACAACGATCCAGAGGATCAGAGAAGCGGCGGATATAAACTACTGGGGTACCTTGCAGACACACTTTCGGTACGGTGGGATCCGCAGGACGGCGTCTCTAAACTGACGTCGTTTCGTGTCACTTGGGAAGAAGGAGTAGTGACATCCTTTGAAGAGCACAGCATGTTGCCGGATTCATACGACTTGGAGCGTTTGGCAGAGTTGAAGCGACAGGGAATGGATATCCATTGTGGAACAAAAGAGGTCTCTTGGATTTAACTGCAGACTCCCAGCAGTTGGTAATGGAGTTGTAGTTGTATCTTTTCATTACTAGTACTCAATGTTAAAACCAAATTTGCGAGAGGTAAGTACATACGCGACGCGGCCTGAGTTATTCAAAAAGAAATAGCATCGTCACAGCCCAGGCTGAGTTGAACACTTCAAAAATCGGTATCCAAGCATTCTGGCTCAAGGTTATATTTTCCAAAAACACTAATTGATGCTGGAATCTGGGGCGTTACGCCCTCCAGTCTACAGTTGGTCGGGAATCGAATTTTCGCCTACTGCTTCAAGCAGGAACCCCGGTTCTTCCAAAAGCTTGGGGACATTTAGAGCGAGCTGAATGATGAATCCATCTGCTGCCTCGCGGCCCGCAATAATGTCATTAGTATGATTATATGTCGTAGCCAGGCGGTCCGTCGAGATGCAACGCACGCTAAATAAACTCCCCACGAAGATATACATGACACTGCGCACCCACCTCAGCTGCGTTCGTCCCACCGCTCGTACTTCCCCTCTTTCAAGTCGGCGACATACGCGTCCTCGATGGTCGCGCACAGGGCGTCCAGGTCCGCGAGGGCGGTGATGAGCGCGGAGAGCGAGGAGAGGTTGTCTGGGGTGCAGGTCAAACCGCCGCCTGCATATCGCAGGCACGTACGCACCGTACATCTGGATCCGGACCTGGATCACGTTTTCCGACGGGTGGGGAGCACTAGGTGACGGTTAGCTGCATTCAGCTTAATTCGGAGAAGAGCAGGAAAGATGTGGGACGCAAGCCGAGGTGTAGCGCGTGAAGTGGCTATGCCAACGAACGCGGTATATGCCGGTGCAGTGATTTTTGGGACGAGTCGGCGTGATGAGGACAAAGGAGTGGTGATGCCAACGAACGCGGATTATTCCGCGACTGCGAGCAGACCTATGAACGACACTCGAAAGCGTGACCCAGAGGAAGTGGCTGTACCAACGAACGCGGATTACGCCGCGACCATGCGAGCGCGAAACGCGGAGATCGTTCGAAGCGGATGGAACCCAACTTGCCTGTAGCCGCAAAATTCCACCTTTGGACTAAATGGACCGGGTGAGTAATAGGTATGTGAGGTGAGATATTCGTCACACTTTTTCATCAGCATCCAGCGCAGGGCGTTCCCAATTGTGTGCGACTCGTCGTAGATTTGATAGGTCGCCGCTGACAGGTCGGGGGTCGCGCCCTTCATCTATCAATGGCTCGTGAGAGACCTGGCGCAGTTGGGTTGGGGGACCGCGTACAATGGTCACTTTCGCGGGAAGCTCAGCCATGGTGGCTGGAGTAATAAACTTCAGCGTGAAACTGAAAGAACAAAAATTGTGACGCCGCAACCAAACAAGGACATACTTCCGCTCACATCCAAATCGGGATGAACGTGTTTTGCTTCCGCCCATTTCCTCTGTCTGGTTCCCTCCCTCTCTGAACAACCGCGGGGCCCAGTATACTCAGGATATTGTATGCTAGCTGCTCAGTTGCTCCGGGACATATGGATTTTAACAATGCCCTGGATTTCAAACTCCGCTTCGCAAACAAAGCTGATATCTCTCTTTTGTCTGGCTTACACAATGAACCACGCGCCGTTAGAACTATGCACTTTTCGCCCATTAAGGAGGGTTCTTGGCGTCAATGGGTCGGCTAGCTGCTCCTTTTCAGGTGTATAAAGGTAACTTGCTGGCGTCCAATGAAGTACCGTGCTTCCCCAACTCCCGGCTTGCTTTCTTCAAGTTCTTGATACCCCCTTCCTCTAGTCTCTCTCCTACACGCATATAAGGCAGGTCCTCAACACCCCAGGCGGATAACGACTCGACTGCCTATTCCCTGTCTTTCAAAACACCATTGTATCGATGTCTTCATACACTTCCTCCTCTGAGCGCCCCACGCTCCCGCCTCTCCACACGCTCGACCTGCCCACTCCATATGTGCAGCGCCGTCCAGCATACGACTCAGTGAGTACCCCACTTTGTTTTCCACTGAATAATATTAAAACCCGTATATCTAGTCATGCCCACGTCTCAACGTACCACACCCCTCGTCGTATCACCGCCGAGTGTCCACGTCGTCCTCATCGACCTCACGCACGCCCTCCCCCACGCCCTCCGACGCGAGCTCGAGCTCCCCGACGTCGCCCTCCAAAATCCGCCTCGTACCCTCGTCTTTCGAGGACGCGACCGCGATCCTCCTCATCCCGCCCCCCGACGCGCCGTACATCCCCGGCGTCATCTCCGTGAGCGCCCCCTCGCCTGAGGGTCCCCGCTCGGGCCAGGGCCTGCTGCTCTTCGGCAGCGCCATGGAGCGCCTGCGCCACCCGCTGCGCCAGATCGCCAAGGGCGCGCGCCTGCATCCGTACCGCGTCGTCCGCGTCGGCGAGGGCAGCCGCCGCTCGTCAATGTCGTCCCAGCCCGCATGATCACGACACCATGTATCTCAAACCATTGTATCAATACGGTTCGCATATACCACTTGTATCACACCAGTCCCTAGACAGCGCAGTCGCACGGACAATGTCTTTTTATAAAATAGGTTAATTGATGATGGTCTCAGGCGAAAGCCATGATAATGATAATGAAGCACGAAATATTTTGAGCCGCAAGATAGTCGAAGACCCTACACCACTTGAGATACAAGTACACCATGCCCTCGAAAAAACGACCGCTACAGATCACGCACCCCCTCCGCCGCCTCCTGTTCCAGGATCTCGCGCTCGAGCCGTTCCCGCTCCGCCTGCCGCAGCCGCATCAGAGTCAATGCCTCATAGTCGACGCCCAGTGGTGTCGCCTTGGGTTCCGCAGATAACGATGGCAGGTCAGGCTACAAGGGCGTAAGGACGGTTCACAAGAAGGGGGGAAAGGCAGACGCACGAAGGAAGCAGGGAACGACGCAAAACGTGATGACGACGAATCGGCCGTCGTTGCGGGCTGCGGCTCTGGTGCTCGAGGCGGCGGCGGCGGCGGCGACAACGGCTGCGCAGACAGCTTGCCCATCTTTTTCAGCCAGGCGAGGATCTCTGGCTCCTTCCCGCCGACCCAGCCGATCTCGATCCCGTCGAGGCCGCGGTCCGCGCGCCCGCTCGCGCACACGGCCGCGAACGCGTCGCCGATCTGCTTGAACGGGACGAGCGCGGTCGCGTTCTTCCACGGCTTGTCGGGCGACTTTTTCGCCTTGGGCGCTTTGGTCGAGATCTTGAGGACGACGGAGTCGGTGTCGGTTGCACCGAATGGCGCGAGGAGCGCCGACAGCGCCGCGGGTGTCGCGAGGTTCGGGTGCGCGGGGAGCGCGTACTTGAGCCGAACCGTCGTGTCCAGGGGATCTATAGAAAATGATTAAAAAAAAGACGCTTGGAAAGAACCTGAGTGCTGAGCGCACCCAACGTTGGCGCCTCCGCTTCCTCCTCTTCCTTCGCTTCCTGCGCCTCCGCCTCCCGCTGCCGCAGCGCATTCTCCCGCTCCTCGCGCAGGCGCCGCCCCTCGTCCTTGATCTTCTCCGTCTCGTGCCAGCGCTCCGCGTCCTCCTTCTGCTGGTCCATGCGCGCCTTCTTGAACACGCGCTCGCGCTCCTCGAGCTCGGTGACCATGTTCTTGCGCTTGGCGTCGTAGCTCTTGAAGCGTTCGTCGCGCGCCTGCTTGACGCGCAGCTTCGCGTCGAGCGCGAGCCGCCGCAGCGGGTCGAGAAGCAGCTCGTACGACTGCGTCAGGACGTGGAACTTACGTGCTACGAAGACATGTCAGAGACTGTTCGAATAGGGGGTGTGGTGGAAGCACCTGCGTCTGGGTCATTCCTGTTCTAAGAAGTTGGCTGTCAGACTATCAGATTGGGCTGAAGTAATGGGGAGAATACAACTCACTCGATCTGGATGGACTTTGCGTGACGTTTGACGGTACGCTGTGCGAATTTCTTGCTCAGTGCATTCGAGTTTAAGGTCGAGGAGCTCGTATGGGTTCACATCTGCGTCGGGTACAGACATTACGACGAGTTGCCAAAATATTCGGGAGCCGGCAGCGGTTTGCGTTGTGGATGTATAGAGACAACCGAGGGTGTTAAGTCTCTCTCTCTGAGAGCTCTGCGGGAGATACAACTCGTTTGCTCTTGAGACTCCCAAGTTGAAAGATGATGGGAAGAGTCAAAGCGGGAAATGGTCACGTGTAACTTAGGGCCGGTAGTTTCCGTGACATTCTCCATTCAACCACGAAGTCCAGGTAAACGTGGGAGCACGGGCCGCTTGACACGCCTCGCAGGTCCAATTCTTCAGCAAGAAGCCATTGTCACTCATGCAGTCATAATAGAACTGTCCTCGAAGGTAAGTTCATGTTGTAGGGAATAAATCGTGACATACCCAACGTGTGACGGTGCCTTCTGGAAGATGCCGGGTTGAGTTAAAGCGTTAAAGCATTGAACAGAGAGAGCAAGAAAAAGTGTACCAATTTATTTTTGCAGTACTACTTAGTGACCCCAAGAGGTGCTTGATCTCTGGATCGGCCAATATGATGTTAGCGAAGCGAGATCAGTGATATCAATACGGATCAGCGTCAGCACAGCCACTTCCCATTTTGGGACGACCTGCGCCAGCACATCGACTCGCTCTGTATCTTCCCTTTGTCTTCCCTCTTACTTCTCAGATACTCGCACAAGGCTTCCACCACTCCAACTAACTGAATACATCTCCATCTAACAATGATTTATTATTTGGCGGATGAGTCGGGGTACTGGATGTTGATGATGAAATCAATTAACGTGCTCGAGCCGCTGCAAGCGGCTATGGTACACGATATACACGGTATGTACTAATTCTGAGGGCCAGGCGCGTAATAATCGCGCTGTATGTTGTCCGTGGGTCGGACGGCATGCGTGACAGGCAGGGCGGGGCAGGCAACTGCGGGGCGGACTACGAGGAGGCGAGTGCGGAGCGAGGCTCGAACGCGCGGGCGCGGAGCAGGGCTCGAACGCGTGGAGAAGCGGAGCTGGGCTCGTACGTTCGAAAAGTCAGGGGCGGCACTGGAATTGAGACAGAAGGTTAGTACGGGGCTGGAATGTAAGTAAGGGAGTCAATATGTAATAGTGAGTCATATGGCGAGATAGGGGAGGAAGGGGGGGATTCGGAGAGGTAAAGAGTAAATTTTCGAGATATGTGCATAGAGTGGTATATGTGTTGATGGGGAGGCATAGAAAGTGAGAGAGATACTAGGGGGAAAATGAATATTACATGTCGGGTTCGGGGGGAACTATGTCGCGGTATGCTGGAAGGCGGTTTGTAGCATGGATGTAACGTAGGAGGTGTCGGATGCCTTTCTCATCTGTGAGGAGGAAGCCGAGTGAGGTGATCACATCGTAGTCTGCGGGGTCAACAGAGTTGAGTAACGTGTTCATGACGGTCTTCGAACGGCGGCAGTTCTGGTGCATGGTTCTGAAAGGGGGTTTGGCAGGGATCGAGTTGGGTGTGGTGCGTGTGTCCGACATTAAGTCTGTGCAGCCGGTGGTGCATCTGGGACCGTAAATGGAGTTGACCAGAGGGTGTTACCTGAGTACGGGGAAAAGTGAGAATCAGCATTTTCAGGAAGGTTCTCGACTCGTTCGCGTTCGGCCACGCGAGTTGGGCAGGTACGGTCAAAGCTCGAGTGCGGGCCGGCACAGTTAGAGCATTTGCGGCTGCTGTGAGTGCAAGTTTCGTCTTTGCATGCTGAGGATTCGTCCTCGTGAGTCGCTGTGCATGATTTGGTTGCATGCGCACCCGCGCAGAGTCCGCACGACATCGTTTCTTTGCAGTTTTTTGTGATATGGCCGTATTTTTGACAGTTGAAGCACTGTGTGGGTTTCGAAGTCAGTTTATGAACGGTGAATAAGGAGCAATTAAGTGAGAGGCCGGAGTCTATGGCCTGATTTGCGCTACGGCTGTCCTTGATCTCAATGATGATGGAGCCGGCATTGGACCTGGGGGCACGTAACCATCTGGCTTTAGCGATTGAGAATGGGAGGAGGACATCGGGGTTGTCATCTTCCAGGCCACAGATGTTCGTTTCGGCCGAAGGGTCGAAACTCGCAGGTACGCCGTTGATGACTAGGTTGAACTTCGGGATGTGGGTCCACGCACCGGGGGCGAGTCGAGGTAGCCATTCGGTAGCGTTGGCTCGAATCAGGTCAGCATCTTCTGCAGAGCGTAATTGAAGCATTATGTCTCCGCTTTTCAGGCATCGCGCACTGCGGGCTGTAATTGGAGTCAGTAAATTTGAGTCTTTGGCTTCGATAGTGTCGGCGATTGATCTGTTGAAAAGATCAACTATCGCTGCAGCGTCAGATTTGCAGATGGGGTGCTCCGTGTCGATACAGGAGGTCTTTACTGTGATTTGGTGTTTGCGGGCGGCATCAGAGATTGGCGAGCGGGCTGTCACGTTATCGTGTTTCGTATGTACCGCACCAGCGTAGGAGGCGGAGCCGGCCGCCGGTCGTTGGGTCTGCGAGGGTTCGATGGTAGGGGAGGCCATCTGGACGAGGTTGGCAATGAAATTAGTGGCGGCATGGATTTCAGACGAAATGGACTTCTGGAGGGACTCCAGTTCGGAGGTAACGTTGTTAGCTTGTGATTTTGCGTATTGTTCGGCGGCAACGAGCCGCGTCATTTCGGCCGCTTGTTCTATCAGGGTTTGAGCGAGGATGTCAGTTATGCCATTGAATGCCTCCTCGACGGCGACAGTGGTGGTCATCAGTTTGCTGCTTTCTTTGTTGCAGAAGAATATGCGTTTCTTGAGTTGTTGTACCAAATATAGCGGGTTTGTTTGATCGCCGGATATGCCCCACGAGGCCAGCTTTTTTGGGTCGATTGGCTTCGTCAAAGACTCCCGTCCCTTGGGACGTGTGGTGGGCGAGGTGCTGTCTGTTAGTGGGGTGCTGCTGCGAGACTGTGCTCCAGGGTCTGTCATTGTGATGCTACTCAGCAGTATTCTTGGCCTGTGGGCCAGACAAATTGCTGGTGGCAGTGTGGGAAACCTTTTGATTCTTGATGGTTCCCGACAAGACGGATCCGTACTGGATGTATGTGTATGTTCAGCATATACAGTGGTAGGATTCCATGTTGCTTGCAGACTTTTTTAGACAGGTGCCAGAGGACGAGTGGCCGTGAACGTGGGCGGAGATGAAGACAAAGCAGAGACGCGGTGTGGCCTGTTGTGCAATGATGGACTGATCTGGCCGGTGGTGCCGTTGATCAACATTTCCTTTTCTGGGGGGAGGGTGGTCATGGGAATTATTGGCTGATCCAGAGATCAAGCACCTCTTGAGTGACCCAACGTTGTGGCGCAAGCACGTGACCGGTTCATCTCGGCCCGGACCTCATTCAACTTCCCTCGTTGACCTCTCTCACACCGGTTAGGTACCTTAGGGTGGAACAAATAATGACTGGGAGTTCTCAGAATGTGCATAGTACTTATAAGGCATTTTTTTTTTTGGTATTGGCTGGAGTGTGTGCTACATATATGCTAAGATCAACTAAGTTGAACCATGTATGATGTCAAAGGAGATACTTAACAGGGATTAACTTGGGAGTGAGCGTGCAAAGACCATTTTTTATATAGATCTTCCCACGAGAACCATCATAAGATTCGGCTGGAGCTGTCCACAAGTGCACTTGTGGGTGACCCGGATCCTTGACTGCGAGTACTTGCGATGAAAAATATGGAACTCGGATCCACGAGTCAAAAACCCATGGGTCAGCTGAGTACTCATGAGTTTGAAATACTCGCAAGTACCTGCAAGTACTCACAGGTTTTCCTCACATTTTGCACATGTTATGATGATGTTACACGTGAAATGAGTGCTAAACGTGTCAGAATGGGCTACCATTCCTTCATCATGCCCTGCAACCTGCTTGATTACCCTACATGAGGTTTAAAATATGTGTTGGGCGCTCTGCCGCATCGAAGTACCTGTGGGTTTGGGGATTCATTCAGCAAAAATCGATACTCGGATCCTTGACTCCCTGTGGAAACGGGTACCCAGATTCGCAAGTATGCATACCCATGGGTTTTTCCATAGATCAACCTGTATTTACCCGTGGGTGACTTGCACTTGTGGACAGCCTTAGATTCGGCATCACATTTATTTATCTACCATGTGAATATCATTGGTCCCAACTTTGCCAGCCTAAGCCCAGGTGGTCTGCTGAATCCTCCCTGTCTGGGTAAGATGCTGAACATCATTTACCATTTTTGACACATCTCTGCCGATATTGCCGCTCCTCATTGATTTCAACCACAGCTTGGAGCTTTGTGGATCAGAAAGCTGCTTCTCAATGATATCTGCACCCCTCCTGGGTAGTGTTGGACATGGGTTCGGGTCCACCCGACGGGTTTGCAGGTCAGGTACACTGGGTACGGGTTGTGGGTTGAGGTCAGACACGACCCGCAGAAACCCATACCCAACCTGTGAACCCACCAGGTTTGGTGGCCCAGGCAAACAAGCACCAAGCGAGCACACCCACTCTGATCCCGATGATCCCTGCTGTCACTCACTGATCGGCAATCACAGCAGCCCCACATTGCCAAACATCTTGCTTCTCACTACCATGAAGTGTGCAATATTGACATCACCCCCTTCATTCCTTCCTTCAATCGCCTGCACGGCACTTGCGCATCGCCTGTAGGGCATGCACACTCGACACAGTCACTCAGCAGATGGCAACCAATCTTGCATCAGGGGCTGTGTGCTCAGACGCATCCGCTGACTTTGTGTTGGCATTCTTTTCACAAGATTTCGAAATGGTGGACATTCAGGGGAGAATTCAGACTCCTAGGCAACACGGTGTGTTCCTATGTCCTTCTCTCTTATTCTCTTTCTCAACCCATCATTCCATACCATGCTTGAAGCGGAAATAAGTACGTCTTTCTCTCTCTTCATCCTCATGTTCCCTCTCACTTGTTCTGTGGTTTTTTTTCACAAGCTATGAAACAGCTGCTGCTACCTAGGGGTTGTTGTTTATATTGAATAAACTATTTGACTTGAACACCATCCAGAAGTGAGATCGCTGAGCCGCCTGCCTCAACCTTCATCCATTGAATTGGGTGCTATGGAATTGAGGGAATTAATGGTCCAGTAACCCAGATCATCACTCCTAACTGTCATGAAACCACGGAGAGAAATGAAAGTATGAAACTCTTTATCCACTTAAATAGTGCATAATGAACAAGCGTCCAACTATACTCTCTTCTCCACCCACAATGCCTCGCTCTAATTCTTCCAGCTCGTCTAGCATTCATTCGCTGGGCTCCGCCGCCACCAGAAAGGTGAAAGGTGCTGCAAAGAAGGTCGTGAAGGGCGCTGTTAGCACTGTCAAAGGTGCAGCTAGGTTTTGGGTCTTGGAATCTACTAACTTGATTCATAGCTGCTGTACAGCCCAAGTTGCGCTCATCGCAGCAGAATGATGATGAGAATGGTGATGGTGAGTGTTCCCTTCACTGCTAAACACTTGCTGACATCCTATGAACTTCCAGAATCCAAGACTCACCTGCGCTCAGGCATCTACCAATTTTTCGAGCCACCAAAGCTGTGTGAAGACGAAGACAGTTGGACGTACCAGTTCTTCAAGTGCAGCACTCTGAAGGGTTGAAAATCCAAGACGAAGGGTATGTCTAGGTATCAAACGAACAAGGACGGCAGCAAGGCTGCTGACCAATCATCCACTTTGAATTTAATTGAATTTAATGAAGCACGCGACGAAATGCTGGGTGCGGATATCATGAGGGCTTGCATGCAAGGTGTGGATGTGCAGGCAAAGGATGGCAGCATCTTCTCTGCCTTTGCCCACGCAAACGAACACCCTGCAAAACCAAGTGATCACACACTCACAGAGGCGGAACTGAGGTAGTCTTCTTCTTCCTTTTCATTGAACAAATGCTCACCACTTCAAATCACAGGGCCTATATTGTGTGCTGGGATGTGGAGAACAATTGACTGCTCAGCATTGTCGAAGATCGTGAATTCAAGTTCATCCTCAGAGCTGGGAGACCAGAATACCGTCTCCCTGGTCATTGCACTGTCTCTTGGGACCCCTACACCTCATATGAATGCTGTCATGCCTACGTTAAAAAGCTCTTGACAGTGAGTCTTTTCTTGCTTTACATTCTAGTTATTGTATCCTGACTGTGCTCCAGGAATATCCCGGTCAGTTGAGCTTTGGCACAGACACACGGACTTCGTCAAACCACCGGGCTTTCATCACCTGGACAGTACATCTTCATCACGAGGGACAGCTGGTCTTGTTCCCTCTGGATGTTTTTGAAGTCCCTGAAGTAAGTGCTAGTTCAGTCGTAAGTCAACATGTTGCCTGATGTTGCTCCAGTCCTACACTGGTGAAACACTCGCACAAGAATTTGACAAGATGCTTGCAAGGTTCAATGTCTCACACAAGGTATTCATATTATTCTGCCAGCAAGATATACACTGATTCATTGCAGGTGTTGTCATGGGTCAGGGACAACACTACCTCAAACAACACCCAAACACCGTGCTTGGTGCAAGCCCCAACAACTCCTTTGACCCTGTCAATCGTGTGTGATGCTTCAATCATACACTGAACCTCGCTGTCAAAGTGTTCCTTGTGCTGTTCTCGCCGCTGGAAAAGAAGAAGAACTCAGGCAACGATGACAGCTCAAACTACAGCTAAGATGACCACGACGACATGAATGACTTTGTGCTTGAGGACGACAACGACCTTCCTGATCTCACCAAGGTTTCTGTCTCTGATGGCCCTGATCAAGATGACAATGAAGACAACTCGGCCTGGGATGACCTGGATGAAGAGGAGCAGGCTAAACTGCTTGCAGAGATGGATTCGGTGAAGCAGGTCATCTCTCGTGTGCGTCCTTCAATCCATCTTTGTGGAGTTGATCTGACTTGAATTCTTAGGTTCGCAAACTCGCTTTTGCTATTATACACTCCACTATGATTGCTCTTCCCACGTGGCGCAAGGCCTGCAAACAACATGAGATGCGGGCTCAGCTCATCCCTCACGATGTACGCGCTGGAACTCGGTCTATGACATGCTCTCTGTTGCAGTGACGTACAAGGAGGTGATAAACGGCTTCACTGGGGACTGGGACTTGGGATACCACAAATATGACCTGTCAAATGCACAATGGTCTCTGCTTGAGGATATGCTGCACATTTTGAAGGTGCGCCACAGAAAACTGGATCTAACTTGATATCTGAAAGCACGAACAGGTCTTCAAAGATGCGACCCTCTATTTTTCTAACGAAAATCATTGCACGATCACCCAAGTTCTCACCACAATGGACAAGATTGATGACCTGATCACGGCCATAGTCGTCACTTCATCAGTGCAGCCAGGGGGAGCTCCGAAGTGTGCCCTTCATCCCTCTATCAAGTCGGTGCTCAAGCTTGCGAAGGCCACTTTAAACAAGTATTATTCACACTCCAACACTTCTAATGTTTATGGTATCGCAATGGGCAAGTTCGGATAATTCTATTCAATGCAGCAGTTGATTTGGATTCTAGTTCTCCACCCCAACTACAAGCTGGATTATTTCCGAGCATGTAAATGGGAGAAAGCATGGATTGAGACCGCCCAAACTCTGGTTTGTGACAAATTCAAGACTACCTATGCCGGTATCAACAGCAAGAATGATGACACTGGGACAGATGAAATTGAGGCAGTAAGTTTTCATTTGGAGAGATATTCATGATACTTACAGTATTCAGGTTAGTATTTCTTCGAGCCAGGTTGACTTTGACGATGCGACCAACTGGCTTGAAGATCTCCCTATCCCTCATGCTATCACGGATGCCGTCGAGTTTCAGGAATACCTGTCCCAGCCTGCCGAATGTGTCAAAGTCAATCTGCTTCGCTGGTGGTGGGACAAGCACCATACTTGGCCTGCTCTGTCCCGCATGGCACTTGACTTCCTTTGCATTCCCAGTACGTTATCACATGCAATACTCTTGTACATGGGCAGATGATCGTGATATTCATCTTGCAACTTCTACCCCCGTTGAGCAGCTCTTCTCCCAAGGACACCTCTTGCTCATCTTCACATGTAATTGACTGCCTGGGGATTCTATTCAGAAGTTCCTGTGCCTCGGTGGATGGAGCAAGCGGGATCTGATTCACACCAAGCATGTCGTAGAAGCAGTGAAGACAGTCATGGGTTCTTGTTCAGGCAATGTGTTGAAGTGTGCAGCTCTTGTAGACAACAAGGAGGAGGGAATGAGCAGCAAGAAAGCTCAAAGTGACTAGAGTAGCCCATATTATCTATGTTTTTCAATTATTTGAAGTTCATAATGGTTATAAAAATTTATTTATTGTATTCTTCAGCTGTGTGAGTCTGTAATATAAAGCCAATCATATTTCAATCTTAACAGACAGACATTGACTTGATTCACGGCCTTCTCTGAGCTGCAAACCAGACCTGAACCCTCAGCCCATACCCATGGGTTCATGCCTTACTTGACCTGCGGGTTCACAGGTAGGGTATAGACCCGTGCCCCACCGGGTTCAGGTTTTTCCAGGTACAGGTCCAGGTTAGCTCCTCTAGACCTGAACCCGTACCCGTGTCCATCCCTACCAGTACCACTATCTCCAGCTGCAGCAGCTTGTCCTTTGTGCAGTCCTTCCAGTCCATACCCACAAGGAGTACATCACCTTCAAGGCTAACATCAACCACCAAAAAATCCAAAAGGGTGGAAGGACATATCCTCCTCACGAGCACTGGACGAATATTGACTTTTTGAAGTTTGCACAATTCTGGAATGAACTTGTTGATGCTCAGTCTCACACAATCACAGACTCCAACCAACGATTATATTACAAACTCCTGCTGCAGCTAGAAGTGCACCACAAGAAGGCCATCTTGTGGAGTTCTGAGCGTTCTGCACTTGCTGATGGAGGCAACTTTGCTGCCCACAAGCCACTGCTTGATATACTCAATGCAGAGGACAACCATGCTGACAGGGATTTGTACCAAGTCATATTTTTTTAATGTTCACTCAATGTCTTTATTCACAGATTCAATTGACCCCAGATCATTTAATCGAATGTCTGGGTTGCCAGTGAGGATATACAAGCCACGGTGCACACACCTAACTGAGAAGGGCGGCACTTCGTCTCAAACATGGCCCAGTGCTGTGTTTGATGTACCAGAGTGCCGCCCTTGATAAAGTGCGGCACTTGCTCTTTTGGGACAGGGCGGGCTACGTGGCCAGGTAACCGTGCTGCGCTCTTCCTCCTTCCTCCCTACCACCACCATCCCACACATCCTGAGAGGCATTGACGACGCACTAGCTGATCCTTTCGGCATGAAGCGACATCCAGGTGTAGCAGCCACAGCGCACCGGTTTCAATTCAACATTGCCGAACCCCTCCAGGCTCTGTTAATGTGCAGCAGCAGCGCATACAGTGCCCCAATTTTCCGTTGGATATTTTGCAGCCCCGGGAGCAGTGTCAATCATGACACATCGGCAGAGCGCAGGGACATTTGGTTGGGAATTCTGTTCGGCAGGGACATAATCATAGTACTGGTATGCCGCCCCGTTTCTCTAGAAAATTTGCCTCATTGCTCACATTGGGCCCTTGCATCAAGCTGTTCTTCCATTTGTACTGTGAGGTGCAGCTCTACACCTGCCACGATCCACCATTTTATCAAAGGTGCGGCTCATGCCAACCCTATGCCGCCCATGTTCACAGTGCACAGAGGCACTTTGGAGATTTTTTATTCGAGTTCCGGACCTGCAAACTAAATGCAATTTGAACATGGGGATTTACTGTAGTACACAGATTTTGATTGATTTGAATTATGTACAATGAATGAATATGACGTTGAGTTGGTTCAAATTTCATGGCCTGAATGACTTCAATTTTGTTTTGGAAATCTATGTGCCGCACTTGATCCAAAGTATGGCACTTGTGCCATGGATGGATAGGAAAAGTGCTGCAGATGGGGCCCATGTGACGCATTGATAAAGTGTGTTTCTGTACACATGTGAAAATCACATTTTCATGAGCTTTCACAAAACTTACATCTCTAAGTAAGACACAATCACTAGAGTACACACTCTGCCTTGGAGTGGTGAACTTAGCCATAGACTGCCATAAGCCTGCAGGCACTATGTGTTATAGAGCTATGACGATACCTTCATAATGGGGTCAGATTAGTTTTGTAGAGCTACTGTGGGGCACATATTTACTATGTGTGCGTGAGGTGATCAAAGGGATTTGGCGGGAGGCAACCTGGCAAGTGAGAGATTGCGAGTTCAGATGATTCATAAGATTTGTGGACCATGGGAAAGCATGGTTCAAGTTCGGCGGGTTGATTACATAATCACTCCCGCAGTTTGATAGATCTTGTCTCCCCTGATACAGTTCCAGGGGAAGGAAGAGAAAACTATGGAAGTTGCTTTCCACAGAACAACAGAAATGGCAGAGACAGAAAGACTTGACTGAAGTTCTAGGGGAGGCTTGTACATTCCGTGGGTGGGATGTCTGTGGCTGTGCAGCATCCACGGCTCGGTTCTAGAAGGCATGGCACTCTTAATATCCCAGTCCCACAGGGGGGTGCTGGATGATATGAGCAAGTGTTAGATATGAAAAGAAATAAGTGTGGGGAGCTATAACTAGCTATGGGAAGCTATAGTTGAATTATGGTGGACCTACCTGTGAGAGGATGAATGACTAATAGGAGATGACATTTCAGTATCAGCTATTTCTTAGCTCTGTTTAAAATGTATAAAAGGCATAGTTTACTTCATTTGTAGGTCAGTAGACCTCACCCCCAAAGTATCAGGCTCTGAGTCGCTGCTGGATTAGAGATAGATTTAATAAAAAGAACTTGTTAAGCTTGAATAGCGATAACATTGGGATTGACTTGAGTGTTTCAGACAAAGCATTTATAGAAAGAGTCTTGCTCCCTGCAGAAGTGCTCATCGCCTTAAGATTAGTAGCCAGCAGTTTGGACCTTAAGTGCTCTATAGATATCTGCAGGTCCACTCTTGTACACCATAGATTAGAAGCGGCACAGTTGCATTTCAGCCCCTGGGAGCAGGAGCGTGGAGTTCTGTCTTGCCTGGCTCTTTTATTATTATATAAAAAGCCAGTGTCATGTGCTCATAGCTGTTCTCTCTGGTAGCTTTAAGCTCGGGGTCAGTTTACACTTGCCATCCTTAGTTAGCCGTAAGCTCAGGTCGCTCAGTTCGAAATGCACATACCTACCCTTGGAGCTGTAGAGCTCGGGAAGGTTGTGGGTCTGTTCTCAAAGCCACCCACCACTCCTTTTGGATTTTGGATTAAAAGATAGAAAAAGATTATAAAAACTCTTGCACGCAAGTGCACCTCATTTTAAGATTTGATTGCTCTCCCGCAAGACTCTTTTGAATTGCGCACACTTTCTTGAAAGGCAAGTAAAACTCCCCTACTGTCCCCCGAGCATATACAACCTATGGGTAGCATCTCTTTATTTAAGTTTCCTCCCCTGGGACTTATTTTTAGGGTGTCAGCACGAGATTTTGAGATTTTTGAGATTTAGTTGAGTTAGGTTGGTGTTGAGTTGGTTGAGTTTCTTGGGTTCGCTCAGACTCACTGTCACATTTTTGGAGCTCACTATTTTAGAGATTTCAATTTTACAGCTGCACCGGAGTGCATCATTTCATTGTTTGATTGGGAGTGCCGCCCTTCCCAATTGGGTGTGTGCACCGTGTTTCATTGATCCCGAGCAACGCCCCTTCACCTCCCCCACTCTGACATCCTAAAAAGGGAACTGCTTACAAATAAGATAAGATATCGCTAAGGGACTTTGTCCTACAGTACTCGTAGAGGCTGTCAAGAGTCGGATTCTCTCGGAGGCCGATGGAGGTCCGGAATGTTCTATCAAGATGAAGAGGTGAAGTGAGCGATATGGATCAGGATTCTGTCGTGATACAACTTTGAAGATAGATGTGAAGTCCGGATGGAGCGAACGGAGGTCCGAGGCAGGTGCCGACAAATGGAGTGGGCTTGGCTTCAGCTCATGCGCTGCGCCTTTCCCTACGCCCAAGGCCCGATTTCGAGAGATGACCGATTGAGAGTGAGACAGAGATAGGGCACAATCTTAGTCGATATTCAAACTGAGATAAATGTATGTACATGGCAATATTTATACTAATGTCGGAGTCCGAGATATTTCTGCGCGAAACAATTAAAACAATAAACTAATTGTAGTATGTATGGGGATGAAGAATTTAGAAAGAACAATAAACTAATTGTCAAGAAGCCGGAGGTCCGAGAACTCCGTGACCACATGACAAATCATATGTGCGCATAATTGTCGAAGAGCATGTGGAAGAGTGTTCATGATAATAAGAGCCAATGGCAAAGTTGGAGTTGATGATGAGTAACTCCAACGGTGTCCGATAGAATCCAATGGAACGGATCGTGACAGAGGCCAAGTAAAATAGAGTGAAATAACTGTTGCAATAAAGCAGAAGGTCTGAGAGCACCGTTTCAACTCAACGCCGCGCTTCGCCGGAGTCCACAGGTCTAGTGCGGTAGAACATGGCGGCACTTGTTGATTAAGTCCCCTTCGGCTCCCCCACTATGACATCACACACATCTGCCACATCAATTTTAAGGTAATTTGCTGTCATTTTCTGCTCAGCAGCCTTATATATGCATCTACTGTACGTACTTGTACCGAGGCAACGGCCTGACCACCGTGACATCCAAAACAGACTTGGGCAACGCAACAAGCCCAATGGTGACCGTGACCGTTGCCAAATTAAGCAACGGGTCCTAGGAGCGAACAATGGGCCACAGGCTGGCCCGGGATGGCATTTGGATTGTACTTGGCCATGGGCCAATGCCACAGTTATGTATTCAAAGAAAATGTGAATGAATGTTTACACATTTTTCTGAACATGCCACCCCGAAAGCAAAAGGATAAGCCCGTCACAGGCCCGCCGCGCGATCTCATAGCGCGCATTGAACACCTTCATAGCCTGCTTCAGCACCTTCCAGAATCACTCCCGAATAACCCCTCTGGGTCATCCTACCGTTTCCATCTCGATGCGAAGATTCTCGAAGATGGCGGATACTTTGGCGCTCTCAGCCATGCACTGGAAGTATCGTTCCGTACACATACCCTGGATGGTCCGATCCGCTTTCTGCAGCGCGGTAGCGACCTGGATTCCCTGCCGTCAATGATGAAGATAGCAGTCAATAAAATGACTGACGGAGAGCGTACCGCATTCCGTGAAGCGTGGCTTGAGCGTCTCATCCTAGCAGCTGTCAGCTCTGGCGCCAAAATTCCCACTCCCGCTGCAAAGCACCTACGGATTCTACTGTCGACACGGATTCAGAGACACCTGCCGCTAAAAAACACAAGTCGTCTGTCATCGTTATCGAGGATTCAGACACAGAGATGAACACACCTTCGACCACTGCATCATCCTTGGTGATTGCCGCCTCTTTCCCTCCGTCTATCCATCCTCCTGCGGCATCGTCGTCATCGTCGGCTGTGCCAAAGGCTCCCATTGGCAAACCAAAACAGGCAACACTTGACACCTTTCATTGGAAAAAGGCCACGAAGGAGGATGTGCAAAAGTATTGGGCCAAAGTTGATGCCGAGAGCGCAGAGAAACGGAAGCTTAAAGCAGAAGCTGATGCACGCATCCAGGAGGAGAAGGAAGAACGGCAAAGGGAGATGGCATGGATCAGGAAACAACGAGAGCGGGAAAGGAAGAAACAGGCAGCAGACGCGGATGAATCGGAGCCGGCGACCAGCATCACCACCGCCTTGATGGATGGGGCCGATGCAGTTGCACACGCGACTGCCATTGGCGACGTCGCAAATCTCTCCTGACCAAACACACAGGGCTGGAAGGCAAGTCGGAATGGCACACAGGGCGGAGTGGTGAAGGACGTACCCAGCAAGAGGGTGCGATGGTTTCGTCCGTTTCTCTGGACACTTATCGAGCCTGCCGTTCGTCGCCGAGGCTGGTCCACAGCCCAAGCAGTTGCCGATCTTCAACGGTCCCACCCCCAACTATTTGATGCTGATGGCAGCCGACTCCACCGGGCGACGTTATGGAGATGGATCGTCCCAAATGAGCAGCGGTTTACAGACGCAGCGCTTCGGAACGTGTCAAATCGGCGGGCATTGACTGGCAGTGGCCGCCTTGGGATCCTGGCTCCACATCCTGAAATCGTGGAAAAAATCACCACTACACTGAAGGGCTTACGAACCTCGGGGTGTGTTGTGAACATCCAAATCGCCAGATCCCTCATGATCACCATTATCACGGAAATGAATCCGAAGCTGTTCGATAAATTCAAGTGCTCAGAAAAGTTTGTACAGTCGTTCTTAGAAAGCACACTGGACTGGAGCATGAGAAAGGCTACACGAGCTGCAAAGCATATCCCAGATAATGCGAGCGAGCTCTGTGAACGCACATTCTTCCGATTGGCTCATGCGATTGAAAATGAGCATATCCCTGCGAAAGTCTGTTTTATCTCCTGTTCCTCTGCAACCATTTTTTTGACACACCTCTCTGTAGCTTGTCATAAATTACGACCAGACTGGGAACTACATTCGGCCAAACCATAGCCAGACCTTTGAAAAAAGAGGCTCGAAGCAAGTTGATGTCACGGGCAAAGACAAAAAACGTGCATACACTTTGGGCATCGCCACTGCGGCCGACGGAACAATCCTTCCTTTGGAACAAGTCTGGTCTGGTCAATCAAAAGCATCCCTTCCAAAGGAAGATGCCGATAGCTTCCAAGAAGCAATGGCACACGGATTCCACTTTACATTCGCGAAAAGCACCAAGAAAACCAGTCACTTCAGCACGCTCAAAACAATGATGGAATGGCTTCGAAAGATAATCCAGCCTTACATTGACAAGATTATTGAGGCCGACCCCGATCTCGATGCAGACCAAAAAGCAATAATCTACATCGATATCTATCCAGTTCACACCTCCGAGGCATTCCGAACATTCGTGTTTGACGAGTTCCCAAACATCATCCTTATTTTCGTTCCTGGAAATTGCACTGGGATTTTGCAACCTCAAGATGTCGGTCTCCAGCGAGTCGCAAAACACAAACTCAAGCAATCAATGCTTGACTATCTTGTTCATTGCCATCAATGCCAAATCACAGAGGGGATCACACCGGAGAATGTTACATTTTCCAACTCCTACCCTGTTCTTCGGAACGCCTCAGTCTGTGCTTGCGTCGATCTCTACGATTGGTTACTCACTCCCGATGGAAGAGACATCATTGCGCAGGTAAGTTTGCTTTATTTCGTTTTATTTCAAGCTAGTATTGATTGCCGTCCGCTAGTCATGGGAAAAATGTGTTATTCCCGGGAAGCCTGAATACAACCTCTCTTACGAGACACTAAGCAGCCGTGCCACCCGCAAAGCTCTCAGAAAATACCTCCAGGTGGACCCGACTCTCGCCGGAGAGATCAAGGCACGCTGCGGGGCAATTCATCTTGAAGATCTCCCGCTTGATATTCCCACCGACGTGCCAATCGCAGAGAGCAACCTTGACACCACAGACCATGATGATGATTCTGATGTCCCGCTAGCCACTGTCCTTCACACGGCTCTTGGTGCAGGCCTTAATGCTCCACCGGCCACCAACCTGGAAGTCTCAAGAGCAGGCGATGACGGAGAGGGTGCTGGTTTGTCGGCTGCGACTGATGAAGAAGACATCTGGGTGTTCAATGATGAGGGCCGCCGATGGACAGAAGTTGGTTTCCCGGCCGAAGATGAGACGGAAAATGATGGGGACCCTTGAAATGAGATCCACGAGGCATAGAATAGCCCAGAAATAGTCGAATTATCTTTTTCTGATTTTTTTTGAATGTCACGGACTTTTTCTTAGCAACGGACGCCTTCGTGACCGTGACCCGCCTCAACTTAAACGCGGCCTTCGTGACCGTGACCATTGCCTCGGTACAAGTACGTACAGTAGTAGAATACAGTAACATTGATGTTATGATAGAACCTTCAGATATATATTAGTGCCAGCTGATTTCTGTTGTGGGAGAGGAGAAAACGGACGCGAAAAGGACCAGCATCTTAAATATACGTTAAATGGAAAGGGAGGAAACGGAATAGAGGATGGGATAGAAAAATAAAATAAAATAGAAAGTTCCCCGATTTGAACCCTGGCAGTACAATGGAAGTACGTAATAGCACTCATCGTCACCAAACCACTAGAGCATAGTGACCTTCCTCAGTAGGTGCAAACATTACATTATGACAATGCGACACTCTCGGCAAGCGCGGCGAAATTGGTCAGCATTTGTCCACTTTAGGCAATGTCAGAGTGGGGGAGGGGTGGGCCAGCTATCCCGAGCCCAAGGTGAACATGGTGACTCAGAGTTCATAGAATGGGACCACGGCAACGAGTTCCAAGACACACTCTGTCACCTTCCAAAACACACTCCAGCCCCTGGGCCCGGTGGAAGACAGAGATGTTCACAGCCGTGGTTCCTCCCCCAATCACCACACAGTCCGCCCCGCCAATTCAACAAGTGCAGCATCAAGTGTTACTGCCGGGTGCTGCTCCACCAGCACTCAGCAGCTCCAAAGCTTCTGCAGATCGCTGTGCAGTCTGTGTAAAGAGCTATTGTCGAAAACGACATGATTGTCCAGGGAAAGGTGGGCAAAAGAATTGTAGGTGTGCGCACCCTGCTCTGAAGGACAACGAGAAGGTGCACATTTCTGAGGAAAAGATTATTGCGTTCTCGGAACAGCAGAACCTGAACCAAGTTTAGAGTAAATTGTACTCTTGTGTTGTAGATAAAAATTTCATGAATCAACTTTCAAGTCAATGAATTTTGTCGGAGTCCTTGGTGTGTTCGCGCCAGCAATACCAAAAATGCTCAGCCGCACACGCAGCGCGAGGCGCGAATTCGCGCCCGCGGAACGTATGCGGCTGCGGTACAGCAGCTGCATCACGACATCGGGCTCCCCCCGTTCATCCGCGCGCAAGTCCAGACTAGGGAGTGCCAGCCGCACTCCCCGAGTCCTGCTCCACAGCACACGCGCGCCCCGTTCCTCGCGTCCGAATACCGGAAGGGCGCGAGTGCGCACGCCTCGGACAGTCCCTGGCCTGGCCGCACACGCCCTCCGCAGTCGACGCGCGCCACCTCCGCACCTCGATTCTGCTTCACTGGCGGTGCGCCGGGCCCAACTGCCATTTTCCGAAAGCCGCACGCGCCGGATCGCGATTGCGTGTGGGTGTGGGGAATGGATGCGCGGGCGCGGCGTCGTTCTCACGTGGGACGTCCGTGGCGCAGACTTAGTGGGAGGTTAGCGGGAGGGGAGACAACAAGATGGAGAGCGGGCTCACCGAAGGGGTGTCGAGCCGCGGCCGTCCCGACTCGATCCACGACCCGCGTCTCTTCCCGACACCCCCGAGTCGACTCGCGGCGGCGCATGCCTCGGGCTGCGACCCGTCCTCCATCCCAACTCGCCGGCGACCCGCCGCGTCCCGAGCACGCAAAGCCGCGCACGTGCGATGGCGGCACGTGCGGTTGGGTACGCGAGGGCGCGTCGGGATGCCACGGGGGGTGTGCGACGTCGGTTGCGGCAGCGGGGGTGTCGTTATCGGCGCCGTGTTCGCGACACCACGAATGGAGCTGGGTAGAGGAGGGACGGCGCAGTGACGTACCGGGAAGTGCGGACGACATGGATACTGCAGGTGAAGTTAGCGGGAGGGAGAGGGAACGGTGAGTGGACGTACCGGGCGGTGGCGGCGGCGCGTGCGACGTCACTAGGCTGAGTGCGCGCCCGCCGATTCAACTTGCGACGCCCGCCCCTGCGGTCTAACTTGGCGACCCCGGGCGATGCGCGGCACAGCCGGCTCCCGAGCACACCATAAAGCCGTGCGCGCGTGCGACCCTGCGTGTGCGGCTGGTGAGGCGTCAGCGGTTGCGCGGTGGTGGTCGCGACGTGCGGTGCGGCGCTGCTCGGACTTGGGCGGCTGGCTGGATGCGGAGATGGGCGTGGCGGGTGGCGGCTGGGGGCGGAAGCGGCGCTGATTGGACGCGCGGGGCGTGCTCGGGACGTCACGGGTGTTGCTGCACGGGAGACGAGTGGGAGATGGGAGCAGACGCGTTGATGGCTGGGTGGACCCGCCTGAACGAGATATAAATATCTTGAATTCCATTCGCTGGGTCCTATGTCCATTCGGGGCTTTGGCTCCGGATGGACATGGGACTTGAAATCACAGATTTGCCAAAACGGGGCTTGGGATTCAAGATTAATCAAGTTGCCGCCAACGAGATACCGCACGCTACGGTAAGTTTCGAGCTCTGATTCCTCGTGCAAATAATCTATGTAGATCCTTAAATCTCTCTCTCTTTTTCTCTTTTTTCTCTCTTTTTCAAACTTGAAAAAACTTGAAAAAACTTGAATTCCCCCGACTCTCCACAGACATGGGACATGGGCCAGGATATAGATAGTAATAGGATAAAAGCAGAAGGCAATGGATGGAGGTATGGTCGCGCGGCAATCACTGTCGGCATACTTGCGGCATATCAACACCCCGAAACCCGTTTCTTACTTTCGACGACCCGCTGTGCAATATCGATGGCCGATCAGCAACTGGAGGTGCTCTTGCTGACAAAACTCAGATTTTTTCTTCCTTATATCTGGCCGCTTCTACCTGAACTTATCTCCGGCACCCAATACTTCTCTCGCTATTTCTCGACTGGAAGCCTCCAACTCCTTTCAACATGAACTCTGAGGAAACTTTGGCAGTCGCTACTAAGTGGCTCGCGAGCTTGGATGCCGCCACAGACGGGGAGGCATTCGCCGCTCATTTTCTACCTACAGGATGGTTGCGAGGTTCGTCTGGCTTGTCTCAGCTCTCTTATCTGTTGCTGATCTACCAAATAGACCTGTTGTGCTTCTCTTGGGACTTCAGAACCATGGGTGGGCGCGCAAAGATAGCCGAGTTCCTGTCCGACAAGTCTGCTGGCGGCAAGTCCAGGTTTGAGCATGCCGGTTTGCACGACTTCAAAATCGAGACGACATCCTCAATCGGCCCGCCTACGACCTTCCCCGTACCAGGAAATCCTAATGCCCAGGGAGTCTCAGCCGCTTTCACCTTTTCCATCACTTCACCTGGGGCAAGCGGTCGCGGATTCTTTCGGCTTCTACCCGATGCAGAAGGAGGGTGGAAGGCTTTCACTGTCCTCACGAACTTACAGGATCTGGCGGGCCGTGAAGAGCCCACTGAGCGCCCTCTTGGGTCGGTGGAAACTACATGGGAAGAAGTGCACGCAAAGAACGTCTCCGAGATCGAGAACGACCCCACTGTCTTGATCAGTTCGTCAAACATACTTGTCTCCGTATTCCTTCCCTGACCTCACTTTAGTTGGTGGTGGTCAAGCTGGCCTCATGTGTGCAGCGAGATTCGGCAGAATGGGAATCCGCGCGCTAGTCATAGAGAAGACTGAAAGGGTTGGCGACGTGTGGAGGGAGCGGTAATTTTCTTTCTTTGAACATACTTGTGATGGTTGACTTTTCACATTCAGCTACCCAAACCTCTCGCTCCACACCACAGCTCATCATTGCTCTAGTACGTATATTCCATCGTCACTTCGATTTCATCTGATCATGTAATCCAAGTTCTGTACCACCCCTGGCCGTAAGTTCCTTTTCCACGGTTGAACAGCGTATTGACCATTTCTTTCCAAAGAAAAACCTACCCCAAGTTCGTCCCGAAAGAGAAGGTCGCAAACTTTCTGGAAGCCTATGCCGTCGGGCAGGAGATCCACGTCTGGTTATCGAGCACAATCCTGCCGAGTCCAACTTACGACAATACCAGTCGGCGCTGGTCTGTTGAAATCGACCGTGCCGGCAGCCGTATCACACTTACCCCGAAACATATCGTGATGGCCACCGGAAACGGGAGGGCAAGAATCCCGAAATGGCCTGGGATGGATTCCTTCTCGGGTCCGCTCTATCACTCAGATAACCACAAAGGTGCAGCTCCATTCAAGGGAAAGAGGGTCATCGTCGTCGGCGCGGTATGAGTTTCGAATTCTTCGCCTACTCTTAAGATAATGACACGACGCATTGCAGTGCAACGCTGGTGCTGATATTTGTCAAGATTTCGTCGTCAAGGGCGCTGCAGAGGTTCGTGTCAACTTTATGTATCCTCCTTTCTGTCTAGTTAATATCCCTCTTCAGGTGACCATGGTTCAACGCAGTGCTACGTGCGTAATTTCTTCCGGCACGGCGGACAAGGCTTTATTCAGTGTCGCTTTCTCTGAGCGTCAAACCATCGAGGACGCAGATTTTGTTAACCATTCAATGCCTCATGCATTGGCACTCAAGCTTGCAGCCGGAGGTGGCACACAGCGTCTCAAAGCTCTCGACCAGAAGCTCCACGACGACCTGACCAAGGCCGGCTTCAAGTTGACATGGGAGCTCACTCCTGGCGGTGGGGAGGTTGGTTTGCTTGGATTCTTCTTCGACGTAAGTCAACGTATGAATTCTTGAGTATCATCCTTTAGCTTACATGATATTTTCAAGCGTACCTCCTCTGGAACTCGTGCGTCAATTTTTATTGTACGCTGTGGCCATAGATTTATTTCATCGATTCAAACTTCAGTGCTGGACATTGGCTGCGGCCAGTTAATTGTGGACGGGAAAATCAAGGTGATTCTTTTAACATTCACTCATTCGGTCATTGAAGTCGCTGAACATTTTTTTGCAGGTGAAGCAGGGCGTCGAAGTCGAGAAGGTGGACGCAGATGGCATGGTCTTCAAAGACGGTTCCAAGATTGTGGCGGACGTCATCGTTCTCGCGTACGTGCGCTCGACTACATTTTCTCGTGTGTTACTAACGGAATTGGTTTTGTACAGCACGGGAAATGAACCAATCATCGCAAACGCCGTGTCCATCTTCGGCGAGGGAATCAAGGACAAAATTGGATCCAAAATCTGGGGATTAGACGAAGAGGGAGAACTTACTCGTTGCTACAGGCCGTCAGGAGCGCCCGGACTGTGGTTTGCTCCAGGGGCGTTCCAACACTCTCGCTTCTTCAGCAAGCATGTGGTACGTCTTCCGTCTTCTACAAATAGTTCGATCGGACTAATCTATGCTCCCAGGCCATCCAAATCTTGGCGCAAGAATTAGGACTGAAGGATTGAAGTGCTTGTTCTCGTATTTTGTCGCATTACCGACTTCCGAAGAATATTTTCCAATATATGGTTTTCCACCCACTGTACTGCAAGATCAATTTTTTTTCCGCGCGCTTTCAGAGCGCAAACTATAAATTCCAATAAGATGTATGGTATTTGCTCAAGAAAATCTACATCTATGTATTATATACACTGTGAATGAGCTGCGATTGAGGAGATCACTCTGGTTTCCCAGCACAGCGGAAGGTCCCGAGGCCACCGTCCAATGCAAATACTATCGAGATTTCTTCCCTCTGCCCGATAACCAGTTCACCCCCTACATCTCTTACTGTATTTGAGGAGCCCAACCAGTCTTCTAAGGAAGTATCTGCCGAGTCGCTGAGTCGCTCACGCCGCGGCATCTATACTACCAACTCGGAGCTGTAGCCGTCGCTTAGCAAGTCACCATTACTTACTGAAGCCACGTCCGGACTCCGCCGCCCGCACCATCACCCCTCACACCGTGGGCGCAGTCCCATGTAAATCGCTAAAACCCGCGTGCTGACAACATGTCTCACCCATATGATCACTACAAATACGTAGTCACCATTTTCGAAGATTTTCAAGAGAATATGTACTGGCTCATTGGCAGAGCCCACGGCAGACTGGCACAACCCCCTCTCAGAAACTGGATCCGCCGTTGCTTCAGCTACTTCCCGTGTAAACAATTCCCTTGATGGTGGCAAAGTTAGGAATGGAGAGAATATTTGATTGCCACTCACAATTTCCATGGTGCTTGCTTCTCCGAGGGCACTCTGTGGGTCCTCTGTCACATATACTGTCCAAATTATTATCGTTGCTGCCCACAAGTGTCATACGCCCGAAATCTCAAACGTGAAACTCAAATGCCAACCCTGAAGATACGGGAGCCGCTCTCCAACCCCGACTAAGCTTGCCGAGCTGAGATGGATTGTGGCGTATAGTAGGCTGGAACAGCCATAAAATGCACTGAACTTTCAGGTTTTTCTCTGTGTGTACTATGCCGACCTTGCCCCCAGATATCAGTGCCATCGCAGCTGCCGGAGAACACTTGCGAGTCGACTTGCCTATTCTGCGTGTTGCTGCTAATTTGATTCATCGACTCTAGGAGGACCAACAAAGCACGTCGTCCCTTGCGTACTGGATTTACCTTGTTACCAACTCGTTAACTCTCAGGCCATGGCTCTATCGGCAGTTGTATTACTGGTTTATGATCATTTGCTGACTTTTGGAGATGAGGTGCAGTTGCCTCAAACTATTTTGTGCTAATGGTAAAACTGTTATTTTAGATTGAGTATATATGGAAGCAGAAGAAGAGCCTGAGTACGTCTCCTTGACTCTTTCGTACCCTTTCGCAACTGAAGCGGTTTCTTATAGTCAGCTACATTTACCTGGCCAACAGATATTTTGGTCCGCCAGCTATGGCGGCGTGTATCGCAGGGTTGTTCTCTCCCAATTGGACCGAAACCGTAAGTCTGGCTCGCAGACCCCGAATGGAAATTAACTAAACCCGTCTAGATGTAGGACTTGCCCAATATTATCCAAGACTAATCAGCCTCATGCACGAATATCATAAGGTGCCACAATTTCGCCCGCTTCGAGGGCGCTTTCACGTTGGTTACAGTCATTCTGGCGCAGGCGATTATCATCGTGAGGTCTGTTCAGTTATTCTGGTTGCAATTTGTCATGTTCTAATCTATATTCATAGGATTTACGCCATCTATGAGAAGAATAAGGTTATCCTGGCGGGATTATTGACCGCCTGGGTCGGTGAGGCAGTATGCATGACAGTCGACCTGGCATATACTACTTGTGGGCGCATCCCACACCAGTGCTGTGTCGTACTGAATAATCGATAGCCATTGTTTTACCAGACGGTCCTGTAGCGTTCGGATGTGTTCTCAACGAGGATCCCAGATAGTCAGCCATCTTGCATCTTCCACCATGCGTTTATGTTGATCCGTACGTTGAGTTATTGGATGGCGCTCATGTTCAGCCTTCCCACCATTTTCTTTGACCTGGTTGCGTTCTGGCTTCTCGTCGCCAACTTCTTCTACTTTTCACGTGGAGAAGGACGATCAGACTCGATATTCAGGATCATCCTGCGCGACGGTTTCCTGTACTTCGTGGTGGTCGTTGCGACGAACACAACATGGACGGTTGTAGGAGCACTTCTCACTGTAGGTCCGACAGTTTGGTAATCCAACATCGTCCTGAACAAGGATTTTACAGCGAGACTTACAGACGATGCTAACATAGTAGGTCCTACAGACCCGCAAACTCCCTCCTAGACTAAAGTTTTTGTCGTTATATCAGTTTCAGCACAGTGCAAGTGGCCTTCTCGCGGCGATTTCTTTCTTTCTGATTCTCCGACAGCATCACAAATATTCTCATCGGCCGAATGACCATAAATCTCCGGCAATACGCTGCGTCAATGATCGAATCCAGCTCCGAACTTTCTGGCGGAACCGAGTTATACTTCGCGCCCGACAGTTTGGATTTCGCATGATCGCGTAGTTTAACAGATACAGTTATTTTTACATTACAACATGTACAGTGTGCAGTAAGTATGTCCTTGATCGGGTTCTGCAATACACAAAAGAGCATACACACACAATATTATTTGCTCTGCCTTCGACATGGGTTTAGGCCTAGAAGACCAAGAAGAAACGGGAGAGAGCGATGAATGCAACTTTTCATCTTCTACGGGACCTTGAAGCCGTATGGGCAGCGATTTGCCCTCAAAGTGACTCATTCGATAGTCTCCGAGCAAGTCGTTCGAGAAGACTCCTGGTATTATCACATTCGTAATCAAGGAATGTATTCAGTGACCGTTGCACAGGGATATACACGAAATGCGAAAATAAAAGGGAATGTAAGGGTCATAAAAGTCATTAGGTATAGAGTAGTCTGAGAGAGCAACGACGGTGTAGAGTAATCGACAAGCGAACAGTACACAAAAGAGAGAAAAATCCTACGGTCTATCTTAGATCACACCGGCGTTTGCGCCGTCTTAGTTGACCGCCGAGAGCCGAAACGCATCTTTGATCCTTCAGATCGGCCCCATGTGAAGATGCTGTTACTGCCTTCGCGAGAGTTGGTGCTGCCAGTGCGAGACCGGAAGGACCAAGCAGAGGGCGACACAGGGCGCCCGGGCATTCCCTCGTGCGCGTCCCCGGGGACGTTTTCGACAGGGTGGTGATGATGATGGTGTCCAACTGTGTGTTTGCCATCGCAACACGCACGCACATTTTCCAAACCCTCAAATCCGTCCGAGTGCGAGCCACCATGCAGCTCAAAGTCCAGGTCCTCGTCGTCGTGTCGGGGGACGTCAACAAACGACTTGGTGGGGCTGTATGGGCTCTCGGGCCCATTCCAACGCAGGTACTCGATGGCGGGCGTCCCTGAGCGCTTGCCGAGCGACCCGCCGACAGACAGCTGGGATCTGCTGCGCTGCCCGCGAGGCGTCGTGTTCCATGTGTCACCCTTCTGCATACTGCGCGCACTCCGCTGGCTCTGAGGACTCGTGTTTGCCGGTCGGCGCTCGTCGTCAGTAAAGTCGGACATGGGACTTGGCGGGATCTGCAGTGCGTTCCCAGGCGAGGGAATACTCGGTCCACTTGGTCGTGCGAGTAGATATTTTAAGGCCTGTACACATCGTGGTCAGTTTCACCCAATGATGGAAGCAAAGGTACGCACGTTGAGCCAGATATCATGTCGTTCCTTCGTCGGCGCGGTGATTTTCATCTCTCGCTGTGGCGTTGAGACAACGACGCTGTATTGATACAACCCAGGCGGCATCGGGTTCGGGTCGAGCACTGAGCGAACACCATCGATATACGCTGCAAAGGAACTCAGCAAGGTGAAACAAAAGTGATGCAGAGATGGGATTACCACTCTTTGCGCTCGACTCCGAGACGTTCGAAGAGCCTGGATCCGCGGAGCTCCAATACAACGTCTTAGTGTACGGATGCACCCAGAAGAAGCGCTTGTGTCGCCTCTCGCCGTGGCCCTTGCCGATCGCCTTGCGAGTATACTTGTACAAGAACTCGCCAATCATCGTCTGCGTGATGGCATGGATGATCGTCGGGTCGGTCGAGTTGGGTCCGACAGTGCGGTCCGCCTCAGTGGTAGTGTTCGCCGCGCGGTTGCTCGGCGTCAGTGGCGCCGTACGCCGCGCCTGTTGCTGTTGTTGCTGCTGCACCATGGCCTGCGAGCGATTCATGAAGAACGGATTGTGGTCAGACGACATGGACGAGCGCGGCGACACGCGGCTTCGTTCCGACACCAGCGATGTCGTTGACTGCTCTTGTCGCTCGCGGAAGTTGGGCGAGATCGCATGTTGAGCGTACGACGAGGCGTTGACCGCCGATCTGAAGCTACTTGTCGACGGCGGCTGGCGCAGGCTGTGCTGCGCCGATGGCGGCATACTCGACCCGTGCTGGCGGATGTAGTTGCCCTTGCTGGTGTTGTTTGGGAGCATCAGCATCGACCCGAACGTCGGTGTCGTTGCGCGCTGAATGAGCTCCGGGGGCGGGGGGGACGACGGCCGCGGTGGTGGGCCCATTCCATCGTAGGCGCGCCGGTCGGGAATGAAGTTGGGCGGCGGCATACTGTTCGGCGGCGGAGGGAGCCGCGGCGGCGGGGGTAGCGCCATCGTCGGCGGTCGTGTCTTGTCCACGACCGCAGGCGACTCGTTCGACGGCACGCGCGACCGCGGCTCGTCCACGACAGACGAGATCGCGGAGTCGATGGACTGCCGTCGGTCATCCATGGAGCTACGCGCGCGCGCGTGGATCGTCGCGCCAGCCCCGAACGTGGTGGCAGAATCGCGGAAGACAGTCGAAGTGGGTGTAGGAGCGAGACCCGCCGCCGAGGACGCGACAGCCGCCGCAGCCACGGGTGCCACGAACTGGAACTGTTGATTGGCGGAGCCGACCCGGTACAGGCCCGGGGTTGCAACAACAACTGGTGGAGCAGCAGGCGGTGGGGGTGGCAGTGGGGGCATCCATTCATCCGTCTGGACGGACATCTCCTTCAACTCCGGCTTGGGCTCCGGCGGCTCCATCAGCTGCGCCTCGACCGGCGGCGGCGGCTTCTCTACCTCCACCACACGCTCCACCACACGTTCCACCACACGTTCCACCACACGCTCCACTACGCGCACCGGCTCTTCCGCGGGCTCGGGGTCCACACCCTGATCGACGTACGTTGGGATCTTCGCGGCGGTCGCCGCATAATAGGACGACGGGCGCCGCGACGCCTTGATGCTCTCCTCGCTATCGTCGCTGCGCTCCCCGTCCGTCATCGTCATCACTGAGTGGAAGTCCTCGTGCGACGAGTGGAAAGCGTCCTGCGAGGCTGACGCAACAGAGTGGAAGTCCTCACGCGACGCCGACGCCACAGAGTGGAAGTCGTCGCGCGACGCCGACGCGGCCGAGTGCAAGTCCTCGCGGGATGACAGCATGACGCTTTGCGACGCGTCCTGATAATCCTCCATGTCTGTCTCCATCTCGTTCTCCGTCTCCGTTTCCGCCCCCGTTTCCGTCTCGTCCCCGTCGTCCTCCTCATAGCTGTGCGCCAGGAATGTCCGCGTCGAGCGCGCAGGCGACGTCAGCCCGACCGCAGCCTGCCTGAGCGTAAGTGTCGACCGCCGCGACAGGTCCGCGCCTCGCTCCGGCTCAGGCACGACGTCCGTCTGCATCTCGACGTCCACGCCCACCGGCGGGGTAGGTGGGTCCGCCTGCACGGCCATATCGCTCTTCTCGACGACGACCGGCTCGGGCGCTGGCATTGGGGGTGGCGGCACCTCCTCCTCGATGAACTCCGTCTGGCACCCAAACTCGCACGTCTCGACCTCGGGCTCTCCCTCCTCGTCGAGGTTGAGCTCCGCGGCAAGCACGCCGGCTGTCTTGACGAGGCTGTCGGGCCGCCCGCCGTTCTGGTACGCGCGGCCCCGCCCACGGCGGGGGCGCGCTCGCGGCGCCGCGGGCGAGACGGATGACTGCCGCAACGGGCTCGAGATCGACGGCGCACGCGAAAGGCCCGCGCCACCGTACGTGAACGCGGGGTCCATCCCGTTCCCGTCGACGCTCTGCCGGCGCTCGTCCACGTCCATATCCTCATCCGCCTCCGCCGGCTCGTTGTCGTCGAAGAACGCGTTTGCGCCGTCCTCCTCGGGTTGGTGGAAGTGGATCGGCGGCACGGGCGGCGCGTCGTCGTCCGGCGCGAATTCAGAGCCGGAGCTTGGGCTCGCGTTCGCGGCGGCCATGCCAAGGCGCTGGATGAGCGTCATCCCGCCGCGGCCGCGCCGCCCACCGCGTCCGCCGACCTTGAACGGCGTAAGCCGCAGGCGCCCGCTACTCTTCTCCGCCTCGACCGTCTGCTCATCCTCGTCGAGCAGCGCATCGTCGTCGCCTGCCATCGAGCTCGCGTCACCCGCGCGCCGCTTCGCACCACCCTCCTTCTCGCGGCGCAGCGTGCCCTTGAGCGTGCTGATCTGGCGCTGCGCGTGCGCGAGCTTCTGGCGCAGCGCGTCGAGCTCAGTCTCGTGCGCGCGCGGTAGCGGGCTCACGTCGGGTGAGTCCGCGTTCAGCGACCCCTCGTCGTCCTCGTCGAAGACCGCGCGCCGGCGCGTCGACGCCCCGCCCGTCGTGCCGAACACGTCGCTCTCGTCATCTCCGTTCGCGGGTGTGAGGAGATCGCCCCCGGGTGTACCGTTGGGGGTGACGGGCGATCCGAACCGCGCGCCGAGCAGCCCGCGGCGGCCCGCGCGCGCAGTCTCGGCCTTCATGCTGTCCACGACGCTCTGCAGGTCGCTCTTGTCGCGCATGAGGCCGGCAGCATGTTTGCGCTGCTGCGCAACATCCGTCTCGTGCTTGGCTTTCATCTCCTCAATCACGGTCTGCAGACGGTCGACCTCGTGCTTATTCGCTTCGGCAGATTGGATGGACGAGGAAAGCTGCGAGGTGAGGCGTTTCGAGTCTGACTCGAGCTTCAGGGTCGCAGAGGTGGCGGTGGAGATCTGGGTGCGGAGGTCCTGGAGGGTCACTTCGAGATTCCAATTTTCTTCTTTGTATTTGTCTAGCACGAAACATGAGCTTGCGAGAGTAAGGACGCGGTAAGGGCGTACCGGCGCTCTGCTCCTGCTGTCTGAGCGCGGCGCGAAGGCCCTCGATCGACTTCTCGAGGTCATCCTTCTCTTCTTTCATATCCTGAATGGCCTTGTCGCGTTCCGAGGAGGCTTTGGAGGCGGCGGACCTCGGTCAACAGGCCCGAACCGATTTCGAAGGCGAACTCTGTGGGAGGTTAGTTAGCTCTGGAGTAAAGAAACGTCATAGGCGGACTCACCGACGTCGTCTGCACGGTGGGCGGCATTCTTTGCTCGCCTGGACTGGGCGGCGGCGGTCGTACCTGTGGGGGTCTTGGCATTGGGGCGTTCCGGCTCCTCAGGGAGCGACAATGGCACAGAGGGGGACGGCGCACGCTGCGGCGGATAAGGTTCGCCTATTTTAGAGAC
>JARGXW010000928.1:0-49739 GCA_029204085.1 Mycena sp. CBHHK59/15
GAGCTTAGTTGAAGGTGCCAGCGATGGCATCAAGGTACAGGAAATTTGGATTGTCTGATAAACGGCTTCCATTCCCATAAGAAAGAAGTAAAAACACGAATTGGACTTCATGCTTGAACAAAGGCCGGAACGAACTCCGATGGGTAACAGAAGGTGGTTGAATTTTCTTACATGAATCAGAGGCTCGCTGGTTTCACAAGTGGACGAGGAGTACCCGTTGGCCACCCAAAACAGTTTATTCCAATGAATAATAATCTGTAGAGGGGGGGGGTACCCCTCTACAGATTTTCGTAGATCTGGATTATTTCTTGTACGCTTTTGGGTTTCCTGTTGATGGGGTCTGACAGCTGACTCGGCAGCGGCGACGGCAAGAGAAATATGCCAGAATCATTATTCTATGCTTATGGAAAGTCACCCAGTGGTCAATAGATTCATGAAATGTATTTGAAATGGTTCAGCAGAGGACATTCAAAATATATTTCATATTTACACCCAGGAGAAATCCATAAGAGACATTTTTATGTCATCTTCTGCAGATATAAGTGAGAGGATACAGAGAACAGATTAAAATGTCAATCATAATAATTTCACGACAGTCATGGGTAAGATGGTGCAACACAGATAAGAGTCAGTTGAAATATATTTTCTGTATAAGGGTTGGACAAGAGTCAAGACTAAGTGACAACAAGCCTTGAAGAAACATATTTAAAAAGTATTTGACATCTATTTGATAAGAATGGCACAAAATGGAACAGTTGACATGTGGAATACTGAGTACCTTGTGTGAGAGACATGTAGAAAGAATTTGAGATAGATCTCACAATAATACAATTAACTTTTAGAGTAAATACTGAGGAAAATATCTGGCACAGAGGAAACTTGACATCTTGGGCAGAAATCTCAGGCCACAGAGCAAAACTGGCATCTTTGGTGGAAATCTCAGGTCACAGAGAAAATTTGACATCTTGGGTGGAGAGATATGGCCACAGAGCAAACTTGGCATCTTTGGTGGAAATCTCAGGTCGCAGAGCAAACTTGACATCTTGGGCAGAAATCTCAGGCCACAGAGCAAACTTGGCATCTTTTGCGGAGAGATGCGGCCACAGAGCAAACTTGACATCTTTGGTGGAAATATCAGGCCGCAGGGCAAACTTGGCATCTTTGGCGGAGATATCAGGCCGCAGTGCGAACTTGGCATCTTTTGTGGAGAGATTCAGCGACAGGGCAAACTTGACATCTTTGGCGGAAATATCAGGCCGCAGTGCAAACTTGGCATCTTGTGTGGAGAGATGCGGCCACAGAGCAAACTTGACATCTTTGGTGGAAATATCAGGTCGCAGAGCAAACTTGGCATCTTTTGTGGAGAGATATGGCCACAGAGCAAACTTGACATCTTTTGTGGAAATATCAGGCCGCAGTGCAAACTTGGCATCTTTTGTGGAGAGATGCGGCCACAGAGCAAACTTGACATCTTTGGCAGAGAGATATGGCCACAGAGCAAACTTGACATCTTTGGTGGAAATATCAGGCCACAGTGCAAACTTGGCATCTTTTGTGGAGAGATGCAGCCACAGAGCAAACTTGGCATCTTTCTGCCAAAGATGTCAAGTTTGCTCTCTGGCCATATCTCTCCACCAAAGATGCCAAGTTTGCTCTGTGGCCATATCTCTTCGCCAAAGATGCCAAGTTTGCACTGCCGCCTGATATTTCCACCAAAGATGTCGAGTTTGCTCTGTGGCCATATCTCTCTGCCAAAGATGCCAAGTTTGCTCTGCGACCAGAGATTTCCGCCAAAGATGTCAAGTTTGCTCTGTGGCCGCATCTGTCCACAAAAGATGACAACTTTCACTGGTTGAACATTTCAAGTTTTTTGGTGAAAAAACTAGTGAAAAATGTTTTGAATTTTACAGCAATTTTTCAGTGAAAAACCAAGTGAAAAACTTGTAACTTCTTCATGAATTTTTTGAACTTCAAAACTTTTTCAGCACTTTTTCAGAAATTTTCCACAAGGTTCAAAAAGGTCACCAAAATGTTTCAAGTTTTTCACCTACTTTTTTGGCGAAAAATTACTGTAAAATTCAAAACATTTTTCACCAAAATTTTCAGTGCAAAACTTGAAATGTTCAACCAGTGTTTGCTCTGCGACCAGAGATTCCCGCCAAAGATGTCAAGTTTGCTCTGTGGCCGCATCTCTCCACAAAAGATGGCAAGTTTGCTCTGCGGCCTGATATTCCCGCCAAAGATGCCAAGTTTGCTCTGTGGCCGCATCTGTCCACAAAAGATGACAACTTTGCTCTGCGACCAGAGATTTCTGCCAAAGATGTCAAGTTTGCTCTGTGGCCGTATCTCTCTGCCAAAGATGTCAAGTTTCCTCTGTTGCCAAATCTCTCCACAAAAGATGCCAAGTTTGTTCTGCGACCAGAGATTTCCGCGAAAGATGTCAAGTTTGCTCTGTGGCCATATCTCTCTGCCAAAGATGTCAAGTTTGCTCTGTCTCCGAATCTCTCCACAAAAGATGCCAAGTTTGCTCTGCAACCAGAGATTTCCGCCAAAGATGTCAAGTTTGCTCTGTGGCCGCATCTCTCCACAAAAGATGGCAAGTTTGCTCTGCGGCCTGATATTCCCGCCAAAGATGCCAAGTTTGCTCTGTGGCCGCATCTGTCCACAAAAGATGACAACTTTGCTCTGCGACCAGAGATTTCTGCCAAAGATGTCAAGTTTGCTCTGTGGCCGTATCTCTCTGCCAAAGATGTCAAGTTTCCTCTGTCGCCAAATCTCTCCACAAAAGATGCCAAGTTTGTTCTGCGACCAGAGATTTCCGCGAAAGATGTCAAGTTTGCTCTGTGGCCATATCTCTCTGCCAAAGATGCCAAGTTTGCTCTGCGACCAGAGATTTCCACCAAAGATGTCAAGTTTGCTCTGTGGCTGCATCTCTCCACAAAAGATGCCAAGTTTCCTCTGCAACCAGAGATTTCCACCAAAGATGCCAAGTTTGCTCTGTGGCCATATCTCCGCCCAGACCTGGAACGACTTGATAACAGCTGTGATAAGTCCAAGCTTTACTGACTGTTGCATGTATCTTAGTCTCACGAGTCACAACCCTCAAGTTCTTCATCGTGCTATGATATCGCCACAAGCTCGGTGTGTTTGTTGAAGCACTTCATGTCCCAGATAATTGTCCACCGGCACATTCTTCCTTTTGTTCCACTTCAGCTGGACTTTATTTGTTAATTTTTCGTCTCAGACTCCTCATGTACTTCCATGGCCAGCTATTGCGCCAGCTCACTTTTTACCTCCTCAGTACACCTATATAGATTGTTTGAGCACCTTTGAAAGCCTGCCGACTTGCCAATGGCTGCTGTAAGACTAAATTTATCATCTGCTTACACTTAACTGACTTTTTCAATTTTTTGTCTCAGGATCCCTTGACTCTCCAAGCTATTTACTCAAGTCGCTACATTGTTCATCAATGCCTCTTATTTGAATGTTAGAACACGTTCAGTCCCGGACTGACTTGCAAACGGCTGTGGTAAGTCCAATTTTAACTCCCATTCACAGCTTTACTGACTTTTGAATCTTACCTCATCGTTTCAGCCAGATATGAGGCCACCTTAAATGCAGGGTACCTATCCAAGTTTTGGATGGGTTCGACCTGCTGCAGTACATTTTTGCTTCAATTTTGCCGATTTTTAAGTTCCTGATTTCTGTCTTTGCTCTTCACCCTATCATGTAAATTCAATCTTCAACTCATTCACACATCTATATCCAACGTTCGAGCCCATCCGGAGGAGGATTTTCCAAAGGCTGAGGTAAGTCTGGATTTATCGTGTACTCTACTTTGACTATTCTGGAACTTAGTATTAAATCCTTCTGGTCCTTCAATATTTGAGCTAGATACAATGTCGCATTGAATATAAGGTAATTATTGAATACATAGGGGGTTCGATGCCGGATTGACTGCACATTGGCCTATGGTTGTATTTTTGTTTGACTTGACTGACTTTGTTAAATTTTTGTCTCAAGTTACCTTGACTCTTCAACATATCACCTCATATCGCAGTTGGACTCATCAATACATTTCTATGTAACGTATGAGCGCCTGTGGAGGCGATTTGCTTCGCCCATGGCCAAGGTAGGTGTGGTTTTATCGCGATTTTACTTCAACTTAGTCGGTTTACATCATCACCTCTTCATCGTTTCAACCAGAGACAACTTGGGCTTCAATACGGCCTGGTTATCACGAGTCTTGGTGTGTTGAACACTATATTCACCGCACATGGACCCATGGTACATCCTTAGTACAAACTGTATGTCTTCCCAATTTCACTGACTTTTTTTAATTTTTCATCTCAGGCTACTTCAGCTCTTTGAGCTTACGCTTGACTAAACACTCGTGGCCTCATTAACCAATTTCTATTGAAGATTCGAGTGCACTGGGTGGCGGGCTGACTAGGCAATAGCCAGGTAACATCTGAGCTTTTCATCCCACCAGGAATTCACTGACCTGCTAACACAAACACACAGCAGCCGAGACCGCACACGCATCCATCCGCCAATTCGCGCTTGAGTCTGCCTGCAGTTCGCTTGGATGGCCGGACAGTGCATGCCGCGTGAGAGAGACAACACACATAATGCACGTGCAGGCAGCGGCGTGTGCGCTCCGCCTGACTGGGACCGCGATGGACAACACCTCCTCGAGCTGGGACGGACCTGAACACACACACCAAGTGCGATCCGAGGGCTGGGTACCGCTGTGAGGCTGCACTATGTTTGCCCACCGTTGCGACATCAGTGTAATCCGACCAGTGACCAGCATCGTTCCGCTACGCTCTGCGATCGTCTACAACCTGGTTTGCATCGTCCACCGGCCCCAGAGTCAGACCACGACTGTGTCCAACGAGTAATTACACCGTCCGCTGGCTCCAGGATCGTTCCGCCACACTCTGCGATTGTCTACAACCTAGTTTGCATCGTCCGCCGGCTCCAGAGTCAGACTACGACTGTGTCCGATGAGTAATTACACCGTCCGCGGGCTCCAGGATCGTTCCGCCACACTCTGCGATTGTCTACAACCTAGTTTGCATCGTCCGCCGGCCCCAGAGTCTGACTATGACCGTGTCCGATGAGCAATTACACCGTCCGCTGGCGCCAGGATCATTCCGCCACCCGCTGCGATCACTTTCGACCCAGTCCGCATCGTTCACCGCATACTCACAGACTCACTCCACCTACAAGAAACACACCACAAACATTTCCGACATGTTGGACGAAGACATATGCAGTCTGCTGGCTCACAGAGCCATTCCGCATACCAGGAATTCAGTCCGCGAGCTCATACAATGATTCCGCACGACTAAGGGGGAGAGTGGGAAGAGGGGGACCTATTCCCAATCATCGGAAAGATGAATGGAGTTGTCGGAATAAGGAAAAATCACATGGACTTTAGGAACACTATAAATACCACCCACTGTATCTGGAGAAAGTATCTCCGAACTCCCCTGCTCTCCGCTACGGTCCTAGACTAGAGCGGAAAAGTAGGATACCTGCCAATCTAAAGAGTTCACTGGTCACCAGGGGCTCTCTTCTTTACTCATCCTCCATTCTGAACAAGAATAAATCCCCGGAAGCGTCGTCCTTTAGGCCCTTCACAAAAACTCACCAGTCCTCTCCAGGTCCTGAGAGGCACTGTCCACTAAACAGATTTATACCGTGAAGCTCCAAAAAGAGCCCCAGTACGGCGCCAGTTCTTGGTACAGATCCGATCTAAACCCGAACGACTACGCGAAAAACAAATCAATTACCCCGATCCATTCTCCGCTTCGAACCCTGCCGACCATACAGCATTTCGGAGTGTGCGGATTCTCCGAGAAGCCATCCACATCCTTCACATAGTCTGTTGAAGCATCCGCCTTCTACGTTTAAATCATTCGCGGTACCGTGGAGCGCGATCAGAGACCTGCGGACATCATTTTTCCGTTTGCTTTCAAAAGCGGACAGTGTCCATTCGATTTAAAGAAACCCTTAGAAACTACATATCCTCGGAGGCTTACGAAGCGAACCCGCATCGCGACGGAAGCTTTTTAACAGCTCCGCCTGTAGAACAGAATTCGCCGTCTATCCCCCAAGAAGGCCCCAGATTCGTATCAACATATCCGGTGAAGGATACAGGTCTAGAAAAAGGGCGACCTAGTGCTTCCTACGCGAGTGGAGACGATTCCGCCGTGTACCAGTAGTGCGAAACAAATAATATTGGAGAATCCGGACCCCCATCAAACAGATCATAACTATTACACTAACCAACTAAACTTTAAACCACACAGGGAATTTTATCAAACACAAAAACCGAAGACTTCCGTCCCAACTGAAAGCTGTAAACTTTATTCCCTCTAGAGGACGAACACTACTCTACTTGCAAATATTACCCTGCATCTAGTAGAACCGCAGTCCATATCACAGCGGGATGGCGAGCGGGACAGCGGGAATGGACCATCGAGAACGTGTCACACAGGAAGGATATCTCAATAACACTTTGTGAACTATGCTAAATATATCCAAGAACTAATAACATTAAGTCTTGCATATGTCACTGCTAAACTAGCTTGAAAGTTTTTAAAATGTTTTCATCCTAAATTCTAGAATGTTATGGATGATACATAATGAATATGTACAGCATGTATACATCATGTCTTTTACAATATCTTTCAAATGCCTCTTGAGCATGTTGAAGGAGGAAAGCATGAACATATTCAAAATGTGTACAGCATATATTCTTGCCAGATACACAGAAAATATTGTGATCTTGTCACACAATGTGTTTCAGTTATCTTTTGCAAAACAATCAACATATCTTTAGGGAAACTGGGTGGGAATTATGCAATGGTAATTTGAAATGTCCAAAATGACATTCACCATTTGTTTTAGTTACTTTTAGTAATGTTTTAATCATGACTTGCAGATAAAGAATGTTGCATGTTGTGAAAGACATCTAAAAGATATTTAAAATGTTGTAGTTGAATACTTTGGATGAATTCAAAAGAACATTGTAGGAATTATTGAAAATAGTTCTGCATGAAATCTTGGGGAAGATATTGTGAATGTATTTGCAAGGTCTTTTACCTGCCAACTTCAACATGTTTAGGATAAACATTAAACAAATGTGGGGTCAGAAAAGGAGAAAGGAAGATGAAAGAGATTCAAGTAGCATTAAATATGACTTACTGAAAAGTGGTCAATAGATTCGTGAAATGTATTTGAAATGGTTCAGCAGAGGACATTCAAAATATATTTCATATTTACACCCAGGAAGAAATCCATAAGAGACATTTTTATTTCATCTTCTGCAGATATAAGTGAGAGGATACAGAGAACAGATTAAAAATGTCAATCATAATAATTTCACGACAGTCATGGGTAAGATGGTGCAACACAGATAAGAGTCAGTTGAAATATATTTTCTGTATAAGGGTTGGACAAGAGTCAAGACTAAGTGACAACAAGCCTTGAAGAAACATATTTAAAAAGTATTTGACATCTATTTGATAAGAATGGCACAAAATGGAACAGTTGACATGTGGAATACTGAGTACCTTGTGTGAGAGACATGTAGAAAGAATTTGAGATAGATCTCACAATAATACAATTAACTTTTAGAGTAAATACTGAGGAAAATATCTGGCACAGAGGAAACTTGACATCTTGGGCAGAAATCTCAGGCCACAGAGCAAAACTGGCATCTTTGGTGGAAATCTCAGGCACAGAGAAAATTTGACATCTTGGGTGGAGAGATATGGCCACAGAGCAAACTTGGCATCTTTGGTGGAAATCTCAGGTCGCAGAGAAAACTTGACATTTTTGGTGGAAATCTCAGGTCGCAGAGCAAACTTGACATCTTGGGCAGAAATCTCAGGCCACAGAGCAAAACTGGCATCTTTGGTGGAAATCTCAGGTCACAGAGAAAATTTGACATCTTCGGTGGAGAGATATGGCCACAGAGCAAACTTGGCATCTTTGGGTGGGAAATTTTCAGGTCGCAGAGCAAACTTGACATCTTGGGCAGAAATCTCAGGCCACAGAGCAAACTTGGCATCTTTTGCGGAGAGATGCGGCCACAGAGCAAAGTTGACATCTTTGGCAGAGAGATATGGCCACAGAGCAAACTTGACATCTTTTGTGGAGAGATGCGGCCACAGAGCAAACTTGGCATCTTTGGCGGACAGATATGGCCACAGAGCAAACTTGGCATCTTTGGTGGAAATCTCTCGTCGCAGAGCAAAGTTGGCATCTTTTGTGGAGGGATGCAGCCACAGAGCAAACTTGACTTCTTTTGTGGAGAGATGCGGCCACAGAGCAAACTTGACATCTTTGGTGGAAATCTCTGGTTGCAGAGCAAACTTGGCATCTTTCGCGGAAATCTCTGGTCGCAGAGCAAAGTTGGCATCTTTTGTGCAGAGATGCGGCCACAGAGCAAACTTGACATCTTTGGCAGAAATCTCCGGTTGCGGAGCAAAGTTGGCATCTTTTGTGGAGAGATGCGGCCACAGAGAAAACTTGACATCTTTGGCAGAAATCTCGGGTCGCAGAGCAAAGTTGGCATCTTTTGTGCAGAGATTCAGCCACAGAGCAAACTTGACATCTTTAGTGGAGAGATATGGCCACAGAGCAAACTTGGCATCTTTTGCGGAGAGATGCAGTGTTATATACCGAGCCGAAGGAAGAACGAGATGAACGAGTCCGGAACCGGAACCGGAAACCGGAGGATCGGAACTTCCGGAAAGTCTATGGGAGGATAACGCAAGCACCACAGGACAGTAGGATGTGCGCACTACCATGGCCGGTGAAGGAAAGAGGACTGGAGGAATTAACCGGAGGACGACTCAGTGCAAAGCGTAGAGCAAAGCAACATTAATTATCAAACTGAAGTACATGGCATATGTTACGGGTTTATATAGCTAAGTCCTAATTGTATTCCTGAAAAGGTGCGAGTCAGGTGACCTGTCGGACATAACAATAATACGAGTCCCAAAGAGGATGAAGAAGTGATGTCAGAGAAATGAACAATAATACGAGTCCCAAAGAGGATGAAGAAGTGATGTCAGAGAAATGAACAATAAGGAGAAGGATTATAAAGACGGATAAACGGGAAACGCTCAGTAATCCTTCATTGCGTAAAAACCCGGTGATCCGTGATGAGTCCGAGAATATTCCGTCCGGTTCCGGACATGACCGGAAGGTCAAGGACCGAGAATGCATGGATATAACAGTATCCCCCTCTTGCGTTCCTTGCCCTCAAGGAACAGAGATGTAATTGCGGTGTCCATTGAATAATAGTTCTGGATATGGCCGGAAGAAGTTGTCCAAAACCGGAAAGCTTCTAGAAGGTCACGTGCTGTTGATATAAACCATCTGCAGTAGTGGCGTGACTTAAAACTTCTTTCCTCTGCACCACCACCTCCTCATATCAACAATGCCCCCATACGCGCCCGGATACAACCCCAACGACGACGGCGACGACCACAAAGAGTCCGGCGCCAACCAGAAGGGAAAAAAGAGAGCGACGTCCGGGGAACTCGAGGACGACCGGCGCGAGCAGAAGCGCCAGCGGAGAGAGCAGAGGGACCAGGAGCGCTTAGAGCGTCTCCGGGTTGAATTGGAGGAGGCCGCGACGGCCCGGGCGGAAATGGAACTGCGAGAGGCCCGCATCCGGCTGGAGCTGGACGGGATGGACCGGGAGGACGAGGAGGAGGAGGACGAGGAGATTGTGAAGGGGTCGGTTGGGGATGGGAGCCCCAACGACAAGACAGATAGTGACCGGGAGAGGGACCCGGGACAAGGTGCGCCGCAGTGACCCGAAACAAAAACCGGATACTAATTTTTTTCTAGAGTGCGACCAATGCAAAAGGGTCGCTGAAATATCTGTTGTCAAGGGCGGATCCCATGCCACCTCCTTGGCCTGCAATCGTTGCAAGGCCAAGAAGATCAAATGCACCCTCGTCGGACCCTCCAAGCGGGTCAACCAGCGGGAGCAGGCGAAGAAGCAGGGGACGAAGAAAACGACTGGACCAAGTTCTGGAAAGACCACAACCCGCCGCCCCCGCCCCCGCCCTCACTACATCGAGTCGTCTCCGGAACCGGACGTCGGTTCCGGACCGACCGGAACGACCAGGGAGATGGGACCCTGAACCCGCATTGACGACATGCGGGTTCGTATAGACGATCTCGAACGTCGTCAGGATGCCGTCGAGGCATCCCGGAGGAGAGACCGAGGCCGCCTTAACCGGGCTAACCTGGTTTTGACGGGCTTGGTCAAATGGCTGTCCTGGGATTACTTCCGGGATGGCGTCCCTGGATGGATGGTAGATATCACCCAGGGTTTGGAGGATGACAGGAAGTCGGATGAGGATGACTGGCAATTGATGGGGCCCGAAGGAGAGGAAGATGAAGAAGAGCGACCGGAACCGGAGCCGGTAGCGAAGGAGGAAGAAGAGGAGATGAGGATCCGGGTCAGGGAGCGATGAAGAAGGAGGAATGGAAGTCGTCGAAGAGGAGGGAAATGAGTCCCTGCCACCGATCCAGGTGGAGGATGAACCTGAGGAGTCGGGAGATGATTAATAATTGTACTATAAAATTCTTCTGAATATTTTTTCTTTTTTGATTTTTCTTGAAATGATAAGTGAATCCGGAGTCGACCGGAATAACCGGAAATACCGGAAGAGTAAGAAAAGAAAGATTCTAAGGGTTTGGTCCAGGCTTGTTGGGATAACGGCGATGAAAGTTGTTGATATGTTCATCGGCATCAATGTCATCCGCACTAACCCAGCTAAACTGCTCATCAGTGTTCTCGTAGCCCTGCCATTCGACCAAGTACCGGAGCTGGGTCCGGGGCAACCGGAAACGGTGATCGATCTTTGAGTCAACGATTTGTTTGATCTCATAGTGTTCTTCACCGTCAATGATTTCTACCGGAGCTGGAGGTGGTTCCTCATGACCGGGGTATGGATTCGGAAAATGAGGCTCGAGTTGAGATATATGGAAGACCGGATGAACTTGTGAGAGGCTTTTTGGGAGACGGATGGTATAGAAAGCCGCACTGGGTTTACCAATGACTTTGTAAGGCCCAAGGTGAGTTTCCGAGAATTTCGGAGTGGGCCGTTTCGTCCGGATATACTTTGTCGTGATAAATGCTTGGTCGCCGATCTGTAACCGGGGATCCTGAATGCGCTTCCGGTCAGCAGTTTCTTTATATCGCTGCTGAGCGAAAGTGATCTGCTCCCGGAGGTACTGATGAAGGTCTTGAAGATCAACAATGTAGTCTTTAGCATACATGTTCGCGACATCGCATTCCGGGTGGATGTTAATAGCCGGATTATAGCCTTTATTCGCAAAGAACGGAGATATTCCAGTAGATGCGTTCGGAGAATTGTTCAAAGCGAATTCAGCTAGAGGAAGTAGTTCGTGCCAGTCGTCCTGCTGGTACGAGGTATACATCCGGATATATTGTTCCACAGTCTGGTTCATGCGTTCCGTCTGTCCGTCCGCTTCCGGATGGTAACCGGAAGTATAGTGCAGCTCCATAGAAAGGAGTTCGCCCAAGGGCCGGAAGAAGGGTGAAACGGATTCGGAGCCCTGGTCGCAAGTGACATGGAAAGGGACACCGTGCTTCGAGAAAACGTGGATAAGGAAAAGCCGGGCAAGTTCCGGAGAGTCGATATGAGTGTCGCAAGCCACGAGTATAACCTGCTTAGAGGCACGGTCAACTATGACAAGGATTGTGTCGTACTCGCCGGAAACCGGTAATTGGTCGATGAAGTCGATAGAAATGGAATCCCATGGCCGGATGGGAACCGGAAGAGGCTTAAGCAATCCGTAAGGTCGGTGCCTAGGCTTTTTATTGTGCTGGCAAATAATGCAAGATCGACAATAGTGCCGGACGAAGTTCCGGCATTCCGGCCAGGTGTATTGCGGATATCTGAGTAAAGTTTCTCAAGATCCATAACAACGGTAGCTCGAAGAACGATTTCCTCGAGAAAAGTAGCACGGAGAGATGCAGAGAGTTGATCTTGGGTGAAATTGGGCAAAGGTTTTGCGGATTGAGCTGGCCATAAGCCCTATCCCCCTCTTTAGGGTAGACGTCCCATCGTCTAGTCAATGCATCTGGTTTACCTCCGAGCTTTCCGGGCCGGAACCGGATTACCATGTTGAAATGGCAAAGGTACTCGGACCACCGGACTTGGCGACGAGTAAGAACTTTCGTCGTCGCAAAGTACTCCAAGTTCTTGTGGTCCGTGACAACGTCGACCGGAAAGGTAGTTCCCTCAAGATAATGTCGCCAAACGGTGAAGGCATCAAAAATAGCGAGGAGTTCCTTGTTGTGCGTGTCGTAGTTGAGTTCCGCCGGACCAAGAGTCCGGGACCGGAACGCAACCGGGTGAATGTCACCATCGTCTCCTTGAATTGAGAGAATGGCTGCGATCACATAATCGGAGGCATCAGATTCAACGGTTACTTGACGTCCCGGAATCCAATGGTGTAAGACCGGAGCCTCCGTATAGGCGTGTTTTAGTGTGTCGAAAGATAATTGACAATCTTCTGACCAGTTCCATTGGACGTTCGACCGGGTGAGCCGGGTGAGCGGAATCGTGATGGAAGAATAATTCCATATAAAACGCCGATAGAAATTGCAAAAACCAAGGAATGATTGAATATCCTTGACTTTGCGGGGAGTAGGCCAGTCCATGATAGCTGAGACTTTTTCCGGAGACATCCGGAAACCTTCCGGAGACAGGATGAATCCGAGATACTCGCAAGTGGTTACGCTGAACTCGCATTTTGGAAGTTTGCAATAGAGTCCTGCGTTCCGGAGACGCCGTAAGACTTCCCGGACGTGACTAGTATGTTGGGAAGGATCGTCGGAGTAGATGAGGATATCATCCAAATAGACGACAACGTAAATGTCCAGCAAATCGGCGAAAATAGTGTTCAAAAATCGCTGAAAAGCTGCCGGAGCATTTGTAAGTCCTTCCGGAACTACCCGGAAGTCATACGAGCCATAGCGAGTTCGGAAAGCTGTTTTGGGCTCATCGCCCAGAGCTATCCGGAGAAGATGATAGGCGTGCCGGAGATCGAGTTTGGTGTAAATTCGTGCTTTTCCGGGAGCATCAAGGAGGTCGGTGATAAGTGGAAGTGGATAAGTATCCTTCTTCGTAATCCTATTTAGACCCCGGTAATCGACGCAGAGCCGGAGAGAACCGTCCTTCTTTTTAGCGAAGAGGATTGGAGCCCCATGACTAGACCGAGACGGATATATGAATCCGGCTTTCAGATTGTTGTCAATGAACTCCCGAAGAGCAACTAACTCGTTCTCAGAAAGTGAGTAGATGTGACCGACCGGAGGAACTTCGCCTTCCTGGGTTTCGATTTTAAGGTCATATTCTCGATGAGGAGGAAGATTGTACGCCTCCTTCTCTGAGAATACGTCGGCGAAGTCGTGGTATTCCGGAGGAAGACCGGAAAGGTCTGGAACGTCGGCTGAAGCAGAACGAGCTTGGGCATCCTCTGAAGGACAAGCACGCAAGGTATACTGGACAGTATCCTTGTCTCGAATAATAGCACTATAAGCCGCAGCAGATACCAGTGACACAAGGGGAACAGAAATGAATGGACGAGGCTTAGGAGCCTCCGGAAGAGGCGGAGATGCCTCTGGAGTGTCCATAGAAGGACCGGAATCTGGCGAAGACGTTGGAGTCGGTGTAGGTTTCTCGTCCGGGAAAACCGGAATCGGAGATTCCTCGTCCGTAATCGGAACTACCGTAGCTGGAACAGACTTAATTGTCTGCGGTGTCGACGATGAATCACCGGATTGACCGGAACGAATGATATAGTGGCGTCAGACCAGTTAATCAACGGATTAAAGCGGTTGAGCCAATTGTATCCCAGAACCAAGTCGCAAGGCGAATCAAGACAGGTAACGAAAAATTCCATAGGATGGACATCGCCAGATGGGAATCGGATTAGCAGCCGGAGCTGCCGATTAATGATTGTTGAAGAGCCGTCGAGATACCGGAGTTTAACTGGAGCAACCGGATACAGTGAAAACCCATTTTTTTCACATTCTTTCAACGATATAAAACAATGAGAAGAACCAGAATCAATAAGAGTCTGCAAGTGGATTTTGAATCCCAACGCAATTTGTGATAGTAAGGAAGGAGATATGGTTGCATATTCTTCGGACCGGAAAGGGTATAGTCCGACCGGAAAGTAGAGACGTGAAGATCAACGTAAAGGGCATTAGGTGAAAGAGTGGAAGCGTTGAGGCAGACCTCAGGAAGCACCCTGGAGTCAATGCAACTCGGACCGGATGCTGAGGTATCCGAGCTACTGATTACTTTTTTGACTTGGCGGTTTTGGCGGGTGCAGCAGGCTTTTCAGCCGTCGCAGACGCCGCCTTTGCCTGAGCGTATTCCAGACGCTTCCAGCACTCCGAAGCTGAATGACCGGTACCTCCGCAAACATGCAGAGGTTGAGTCGAGATCGGTGTTCCCTTTCGTCCTTGGTGAGTCTCCCATGCTTATCGAGTTTGTCGGCATACAGTTTTGGAGTTCGACTGGAAGACTGCTGAGCCGGTCTATTGGAAGTGGCCTTCATCGTGGATGATGACGAAGTAGGGTTGCCAGACTGCTTTCCGAAAGGTCTCCGACTGGAAGTGGGATTAGACGACTTAGGCGACGAGTTGGTGCCCTTGTGATCCTTTGACTGCTGACCGGAATTACCGGAACCAGTACCACCACTGCTAATCTTCTCATGCTCCCGCTCTCTCTGTTTCTCCAATTCGTGTTTCCAATAGCGAGCATCAATCCGGCGGGCAATATCTTTAACCCCAAGCAAGGTGTTGAGATAGTTGTGATGAACCATTTCATCCTTGAGCCGGCGAGGAAGTCCCTCGTAGAATTGATGTCGCAGGGCATTGTCGCCCCATTGGGTAAGGACAGCGAGACGATCGAAACCGATGATATAAGTGGCAATCCAGTCTCCGGATTTCATCCGGCAAGACCGGATGAGATCTTCCGCATCTCCTACCGGATCTTGCGGACCAAAATTCTCCTGGAGTTCCTGAATAAAGCGCAGAAAGTTTCCGTCCCAAGCCGGAACGGAACCGGTGTCGTAAAGATTTGGTTCGAACCACTGCTGAGCAGTGCCCCGGAGATATGACATGATATAGAAAATCTTGTCATCATCTGAGATAAAATCCTGGTGACGTTCCGCAAAATGCAGGTAACATTGGGTGAGAAAAGACTGGAGTTTTGCGGAGTCGGAGCCATCAAAAGTGTCTGGATTGCGGAGATTCGAGCGAGTAGAACGAGGTGGAGTCGAGGAATGAGTGACATAAGACTGAATTGCATCCCGGAACGTTCGGATAGTGCTGATAAGCAGCTGTTCCGCAGGTTCGGGATCTGGGGGAGGAGGTCCAGCCGGACTGGGTCCAGGTCCGGGAGGAGGACCAGGACCACCAGGACCACCACCACCTCCACCACCTCCTCCTGGATGACCACCGCCTCCGCCACCTCCGCCACCTCCTTCATCGTCAGGATCAGGAGGGTCTCCGTGTTCCGAACCGGAGTGTGTATGATCACTACTGCCATCGCCAGGTTCCTCGGCTTGAGGAACCAGAGGTTGTCCGGTAGGACCGGATTCCTCCACATCCTCAACAATAGGAGGATAAGGGATCGGTGAAGTGCTCAGCTGAACGACTCGAGCACGATCCGGATATGGAGATCGAGGAAAAACAGTAGGATTCTCTGGAGTGCGAGGACTTTGAACAAGTCCCGGAACATTAACCGGAAAGGTTGTCGGAGCGGAGAGAGTAACCGGAGCTGTAGGTGCAGCCGTCCAGCGTGTGCGAATAGCGACATTAGGAGGAAGAGCAATTTGTCCAGAGGGAATAGTCGACATGGAATGAGAGGGTGAAGACAAAGGAACAATCTGTGAGTAGAGACGAGATTTGCGACGTTCGTCAGAGATATCGAGTGTTGCAGGATTAGAGGGAAGGTGTGACATAACCAGCCAGGATAGGTGAGTTTGATAATACTGTTATATACCGAGCCGAAGGAAGAACGAGATGAATGAGTCCGGAACCGGAACCGGAAACCAGAGGATCAGAACTTCCGGAAAGTATATGGGAGGATAACGCAAGCACCACAGGACAGTAGGATGTGCACACTACCGTGGCCGGTGAAGGAAAGAGGACCGGAGGAATTAACTGGAGGACGACTCAGTGCAAAGCGTAGAGCAAAGCAACATTAATTATCAAACTGAAGTACATGGCATATGTTACGGGTTTATATAGCTAAGTCCTAATTGTATTCCTGAAAAGGTGCGAGTCAGGTGACCTGTCGGACATAACAATAATACGAGTCCCAAAGAGGATGAAGAAGTGATGTCAGAGAAATGAACAATAAGGAGAAGGATTATAAAGACGGATAAACGGGAAACACTCAGTAATCCTTCATTGCGTAAAAACCCGGTGATCCGTGATGAGTCCAAGAATATTCCGCCCAGTTCTGGGATCCGGTTCCGGACATGACCGGAAAGTCATGGACCGAGAAAGCATGGATATAACATGCAGCCACAGAGCAAACTTGGCATCTTTTGTGGAGAGATACGGCCACAGAGCAAACTTGACATCTTTGGCAGAAATCTCTGGTCGCAGAGCAAACTTGGCATCTTTTGTGGAGAGATGCGGCCACAGAGCAAACTTGACATCTTTGGCAGAAATCTCTGGTCGCAGAGCAAAGTTGGCATCTTTTGTGGAGAGATGCGGCCACAGAGCAAACTTGACATCTTTGGTGGAAATATCAGGTCACAGAGCAAACTTGACATCTTTAGTGGAGAGATATGGCCACAGAGCAAACTTGGCATCTTTTGCGGAGAGATGCGGCCACAGAGCAAACTTGGCATCTTTTGTGGAGAGATTCGGCGACAGAGGAAACTTGATATCTTTGGCAGAGAGATATGGCCACAGAGCAAACTTGACATCTTTGGCGGAAATCTCTGGTCGCAGAACAAACTGGGCATCTTTTGTGGAGAGATGCGGCCACAGAGCAAACTTAACATCTTTGGCAGAAATCTCTGTGGCCGAATCTCTGCACAAAAGATGCCAAGTTTGCTCTGCGGCCTGATATTTCCGCCAAAGATGCCAAATTTGCTCTGCGACCAGAGATTTCCGCCAAAGATGTCAAGTTTGCGCTGTGGCCATATCTCTCCGCCAAAGATGCCAAGGTTGCTCTGCAGCCTGATATTTCCGCCAAAGATGCCAAGTTTGCACTGCGGCCTTGTTATGTAATGTGCCCGGGAGCTAGCATTGTTACCAACTGAGCCAAAAGGCCACTATGACAGGTTAATCTCTCATAGGCTTCCCGGACTATATATACATGAGTACACACATTTTGCATGCATGTAACAGGCCTGATATTTCCATCAAAGATGTCAAGTTTGCTCTGTGACCATATATCTCCGCCAAAGATGTCAACTTTGCTCTGCAGCCTGATATTTATGCCAAAGACGTCAAGTTTGCTCTGTGGCCATATCTCTCTGCCAAAGATGTCAAGTTTGCTTGGTGGCCGCATCTCTCCACAAGAGATGCCAAGTTTGCTCTGCGACCAGAGATTTCCGCCAAAGATGCCCAGTTTGCTCTGCGACCTGAGATTTCTGCCAAAGATGTCAAGTTTGTTCTGTGGCCGCATCTCTCCACAAAAGATGCCAAGATTGCTCTGTGACTTGAGATTTCCACCAAAGATGTCAAGTTTGCTCTGTGGCCGTATCTCTCCACAAAAGATGCCAAGTTTGCTCTGTGACCTGAGATTTCCACCAAAGATGTCAAGTTTGCTTGGTGGCCGCATCTCTCCACAAGAGATGCCAAGTTTGCTCTGCAACCAGAGATTTCCGCCAAAGATGTCAAGTTTGCGCTGTGGCCATATCTCTCTGCCAAAGATGTCAAGTTTGCTCTGTCGCCGAATCTCTCCACAAAAGATGCTAAGTTTGTTCTGCAACCAGAGATTTCCGCCAAAGATGTCAAGTTTGCTCTGTGGCCATATCTCTCTGCCAAAGATGTCAAGTTTGCTCTGTCACCGAAACTCTCCACAAAAGATGCCAAGTTTGCTCTGCAACCAGAGATTTCCGCCAAAGATGTCAAGTTTGCTCTGTGGCCGAATCTCTCCACAAAAGATGCCTTCATCTGCCCTTATATGCTCTTTCCTTGGCTCTCAGGTTGCCCTTAGCATAATGCAGCTGTATAACAGACAGCAGAATAATATAGAAGTCTACACTACACATGAGGAGTATACAAGAGCCATATCACATGATCCACCTATAGTTCTATTGTTGTCCATTGGAGTGTACTGGTTGGGCTGGACACAGTGAGCACGGCGGTGGATGTACTCGGACACTGCTGCCTGTGTACCTCAAGGGCCACATCGGCGCTGGGGGGTTGCAAGCTGGTGAACAGTGATGGCAGCGAGGTACAGGGCGAGGCAGATATATTTCCAGGGCCTTTCTGGCGGTGTGATATGGACTGCGGTTCTACTAGATGCAGGGTAATATTTGCAAGTAGAGTAGTGTTCGTCCTCTAGAGGGAATAAAGTTTACAGCTTTCAGTTGGGACGGAAGTCTTCGGTTTTTGTGTTTGATAAAATTCCCTGTGTGGTTTAAAGTTTAGTTGGTTAGTGTAATAGTTATGATCTGTTTGATGGGGGTCCGGATTCTCCAATATTATTTGTTTCGCACTACTGGTACACGGCGGAATCGTCTCCACTCGCGTAGGAAGCACTAGGTCGCCCTTTTTCTAGACCTGTATCCTTCACCGGATATGTTGATACGAATCTGGGGCCTTCTTGGGGGATAGACGGCGAATTCCATTCTACAGGCGGAGCTGTTAAAAAGCTTCCGTCGCGATGCGGGTTCGCTTCGTAAGCCTCCGAGGATATGTAGTTTCTAAGGGTTTCTTTAAATCGAATGGACACTGTCCGCTTTTGAAAGCAAACGGAAAAATGATGTCCGCAGGTCTCTGATCGCGCTCCACGGTACCGCGAATGATTTAAACGTAGAAGGCGGATGCTTCAACAGACTATGTGAAGGATGTGGATGGCTTCTCGGAGAATCCGCACACTCCGAAATGCTGTATGTCGCAGGGTTCGAAGCGGAGAATGGATCGGGGTAATTGATTTGTTTTTCGCGTAGTCGTTCGGGTTTAGATCGGATCTGTACCAAGAACTGGCGCCGTACTGGGGCTCTTTTTGGAGCTTCACGGTATAAATCTGTTTAGTGGACAGTGCCTCTCAGGACCTGGAGAGGACTGGTGAGTTTTTGTGAAGGGCCTAAAGGACGACGCTTCCGGGGATTTATTCTTGTTCAGAATGGAGGATGAGTAAAGAAGAGAGCCCCTGGTGACCAGTGAACTCTTTAGATTGGCAGGTATCCTACTTTTCCGCTCTAGTCTAGGACCGTAGCGGAGAGCAGGGGAGTTCGGAGATACTTTCTCCAGATACAGTGGGTGGTATTTATAGTGTTCCTAAAGTCCATGTGATTTTTCCTTATTCCGACAACTCCATTCATCTTTCCGATGATTGGGAATAGGTCCCCCTCTTCCCACTCTCCCCCTTAGTCGTGCGGAATCATTGTATGAGCTCGCGGACTGAATTCCTGGTATGCGGAATGGCTCTGTGAGCCAGCAGACTGCATATGTCTTCGTCCAACATGTCGGAAATGTTTGTGGTGTGTTTCTTGTAGGTGGAGTGAGTCTGTGAGTATGCGGTGGACGATGCGGACTGGGTCGAAAGTGATCGCAGCAGGTGGCGGAATGATCCTGGCGCCAGCGAACAGTGTAATTGCTCATCGGACACGGTCATAGTCAGACTCTGGGGCCGGTGGACGATGTAAACTAGGTTGTAGACGATCGCAGAGTGTGGCGGAACGATCCTGGAGCCCGCGGACAGTGTCATTACTCATTGGACACAGTCGTAGTCTGACTCTGGAGCCGGCGGACGATGCAAACTAGGTTGTAGATGATCGCAGAGCGTGGCGGAATGTTCCTGGAGTGAGCGGACGGTGTATTTGCTCATCGGACACAGTCGTAGTCCGACTCTGGAGCCGGCGGACGATGCAAACTAGGTTGTAGACAATCACAGAGTGTGGCGGAATGATTCTGGAGCCCGCGGATGGTGTAATTACTCATCGGACACAGTCGTAGTCTGACTCTGGAGCCGGCGGACGATGCAAACTAGGTTGTAGACAATCGCAGAGTGTGGCAGAACGATCCTGGAGCCCGCGGACGGTGTAATTACTCATCGGACACAGTCGTAGTCTGACTCTGGAGCCGGCGGACGATGCAAACTAGGTTGTAGATGATCGCAGAGCGTGGCGGAATGATCCTGGAGCGAGCGGACGGTGTCATTGCTCATCGGACACGGTCGTAGTCAGACTCTGGTGCCGGCGGACGATGCAAACTAGGTTGTAGATGACGTGGTGGAACTATCCTGGAGCCAGCGGACGGTGTAATTACTCGTCAGACACAGTCGTGGTCTGACTCTGGGGCCGGTGGACGATGCAAACTAAGGTAGGGGACAGACATGTGCGGTTACCCACGTGTTGTGACGGTAACACTTCCTTTTTGGGATGGACTACACTGCGACCACAATTTACACCACTTTTCAGTAGGTTGTCGAAAATCCGTCTTCATAGATTTGTGTGTATATAACTTGAGTACATCCCTGATTTTTCGCGAGTATTTTAGGGCAATTTTGAAGGAGGAGTTCCAATTTTTTTAAAATTAGCAGCCAGTTTGCCTTGATGCGCGAGTTCTGGCGCACCCGTTGCAAAGTTTCTTTGACTGGTGTGCCTCGAAAATTTTCCAATGCCAGTGTCCTTTGTCTCTTGCTCATGCCCCCCCAAGAAGCTGGTACGGGAGCGGCTCAGCCATTTCAACGGGAAGTTGTCCCCAAAGAAGGCCATCAAACGCGTCGCCGCAATCGCTTTGCCGACGCATATCGCCATGGACTTGATGGCGCACAGGCTGCCTGGGCAGCGAGAAAGTACAAGGGGCATCGAGTTCTGCCCCCTGATTTTTTAAAAGACCTGGAAGCAGCTGGAATTGGGCGGGGAGGGAATGTAAATGCTGGTTTGTAGTTTGTAAAAGAAAAATTGGAACTCGTCCTTCAAATTTGCACTAAATACTCGCGAAAATCAGGGATGTACTCAAGTTATATACACACAATCTATGAAGACGGATTTTCGACAACCTACTGAAAAGTGGTGTGAATTGTGGTCGCGGTGTAGTCCATCCAAAAGGAAGTGTTACCGTCACAACACGTGGGGTAACCGCACATGTCTGTCCCTACCTTAGGTTGTAGACGATTGCAGAGCGTAGCGGAACGATGCTGGTCACTGGTCGGATTACACTGATGCCGCAACGGTGGGCAAACATAGTGTAGCCTCACACCGCCCATCCCGACGCACTCAACAACACCACAACAAACTAACATGAAATTTTGGTTCGTTTGTGTAAAGTCCTTATAATTCAAGGAGTAGACGAGCCAAGGCACGCTCATGTTTTGTTGAGATTTGGGGGAGAAACCCAGAGGGACGATGAGCAAGGAGGCGTCGACGATGCTAACGGTTGCCAGCTCATTGTGTATCAATCAGCCGGAATCCGGGAATCATCGGACTCTCATGTTGCATTGCCCAAACGGGGTTTATATCCGAATTCTCAGTATTTTTTCCCATCATTTCCAGCCATCATTTCCGGTCTGGAGTGACTCTAATTCCTGCGGATTATGTTGACACGAGTCTACCTAGAGTACCATTGACCTAGTAAAACAGAGTAGACGTCAAAGCAGTCGGTATACAATTACAGAAATATATTAAATACAATGTGTGTTGCAAGATATATTGATAATTGCAAGATAATGGACAGACTCAAGACATAAGCCTCTCCCCCCAGACCAGCCCCCCGCGGTGCGCACGGTATCCACCCCATATCATGATCCAGGCAAGCCAGACAGACATAACAAAGGAGACGGCGAAGAACAGGCGCATGAGGAACTTCCAGCGCCACGACACAGGGGTCGACGACGTGAAGATGATTAGGCGCCACCGCTTGTAGAATTCGGTGTTGAGCCATGTGAGGTCCGTAACGAGGTCTTGCGCCTGGTCTGCGTTAACGTGTGCAGAGCAGTGGCCTGATAACACACCTTCTGGTGTCCAGAGTCGTATATGGCATGGATGTCGGCAACCTGAGATTTAATGGTCGGGAGGTCCTCAGCTAGGTGGGTGAGCGACTCCATGGACCCGTCCAGCTCCCGGGTGATGAAAGGGACTTGTTTGTTGAGCATGGTCTGCACGTTGGTCGAGACGGATACGGACCTGGAGACCAGTAAAGGCCTCTTGCAGGAGACCGTCGATGACACGAAAGTTGCTGAGGCTCTGGGAGAGCTTTGACCGCGTCGCAGTCAGGACACACGGCGCCACACGGCGGCGGGTAGCGACTTGCCTCCAGGTCCTTCATCTGGCCCTCATACTGGGCAGCTTGGTTGGAGACCTTCAAGGCGGCCTCGAGTTTACTGTGGGTAGTCAGGAAAAGGAGAAAGAAAAAAGGAGGCGGCTGAGACGATGGACGCCGTTGACACTTACGCGGTAGAAATGGCCGCAGGACAGTCTGCGTTCCACGCAGGCTGCGGGTCGCGAGCCTTAGCAGCAGCCATGGGGGCTGAAAGTAAGAAAGAAAGGGGACACTTGGGATTTACATAAATGGATCTGATGAAAGCTGCACGAGGCAAGAGGGTCGTCTAACTGAAAAGGATGAGCGAGGGGGACCGACTGTGCAGCTAAGGATCAGGTCGAGATGTTCTTGATGAGTCCAGGATACGAAGGAAAGATATTTTAGCATGTTTGATCACCCAAAGCCATTTGTTCGAACCAGGGGATAAAAACGAGCCCCGAATCTTGGGAATCGGTGAAGAATTGGGGGAGAAATAACACCTGTGTAGCCCATGTATCCCCTACAGTTAGTCACGTAACGTTGGCTGTCTAATACTACTGTGTGTGACCCACTAGCAGGCCATTATTAACGTATCGATGAATATCTCCGTACCTACACTACATATGTATAATCTGAGAAGGCAGTTGTCAGGATAAATGTCTTTTTAATGACTCATGGGCAGCTTGGATATTTAGATCTACTAGCAAGGGCTACATGGATTATTTTCCACCCACTTGACACTTCTTGATGAAAATGACAGATCCGGGCCATATTGCGGCAATTGCCGACCTTCCTCTGCTCTCACTCCTTTCGACATCTATGCGCCCCCTGTGACTTCCTACCACCATTCTTCGGACCCAGGACCACTTTGGAACTTTGTTCCTTTGCTACAAAAGAGCAGGTCAATTACCGGGGTGTAGTTCGTGACATCACCACCAAATCTCCGGCTGGCGGCAGCCAAGTCTTGGTCCGCACCCTCAAGCACAAGCGGGCTCATTACAAGCGCACCACGATACACTGGGACCGGCTGAGGACGAGGCCGCTTGAGTGCCGGAGGTGTGTCGGCAGTGTATGGGCCAGGAGTGGGTGCATTCTCCTCACCTGTGAGTTCCTCCTCCTGCACCTGTTTTCTTTTCTTCGGCCTTGCTGCCGTTGTTTGCGCAGCATCGAGCTTCTTCTGTTCGTTGGCCAGCCACTTATCCTCCCAGAGCCTCGCCTTTCTCGCCTTCTCCACCTCCGCGGCTTCGCGCTTTTCCACCCTTTCCATCTCCTTCCGTACTTTCTCTGTGGCCTTCTCTGCGGCCTTCTCTGCATCCTTCGTGGCCTTTTCCGCTGCTTTCCTCGCCTTCTCCGCATCTGCCTCTGCCTTCTTCTTCGCTTTCTCCGCCTCCTGCTCTGCCCGCTTTGCTTCTCTGTCAGCCGCTTTCTCCGCGTCACTGATATCCTTTTCCAGCTGCTTCCAACGGTCAATCATGTCCTTCCAAGCACCCTCATACGTCGCCTTAGCTGCTTTCACCCTCTCGTTAGCGTTAAACTCCATATGCACTGTAGCAATGTGCGACTTCCAGTCAATCAAGGTCAGTTCCACCAACGTGTCCTCGGCTGTCATATGGCGAGCACCTGCTCCACCAATGCGCTGTTTTGCAGGTCTGTTCTTCTTTGCAAAGAGCTCTGCACGCAGACACCTGTTTTCTGCATCCATCAGCTGCTTCTACATGTAATCGGCTGCCATCTGGCCCCTGCAGCGCTGCGCATATTCGACGAGAGCCTCATTGTGTTTGCGCAATGCCTCTCGAGATGCATTCGGTGGGAGAGGTGGAGGGAAGTCGACGAGGGTGTAGGAACCCGGGGTTGGTGAGGAGGGTGGAGAGGGTGTACTGGGCCTTGTGGGTACATCACCTGTCGGAGAAGGTGTATTGGGCCTTTCGGGTACGTCCTCTGTGCTCGTTTCTGCCGCTGCGATGACAGGTATTGCTTCTAGGAGTGCAGGAAGACGGGCTCCGACAGGCTGCGTGCTTTGGGTGGTTGTATTCTTTGCGGGCTCAAATGCCTCATCCTCGATGACATCGCGGTTGAAGGGGAAGATCCCAGTCTTGCGGAAGGCGGCCTGGATAGTAGAGATGGTGAAAGCTGTGTTACGAGCGGTGTGGTAGTATTGCAGAAGATTGTACTTTGTGATGTGAGTGAAGTTACGCGACATCTGCATGACCTGCGCCTTCCAGGATGCTCCAAGAGGACCGAAGATGCCAACGTCATTTGGCTGACACCTGTGGGTAGTATGGGCAACAAGACACAAGATTATGATTCTGTGGCGCGACGCAAACTCGCAAAAAGCATAGGTACAATGTGAGTTGTGGCCATCAAGGATCAGGAGGCGCCATCCATCTGTGATATTGCAGGCAGCTGTTTCTGGCTCGAAATCCCGCTGAAGCCAGATGGTCCCCAGTTCATTGTCTGTCCACCCCTTCGGCGAGAAAGAGATGCTAAAACACAGGCTTGTTTAATTGTCTGCAGCCCTGCAGGAAGCTGGCACATACCTTGCTTTACATGGATTATTTCTACCCCATTCCAGGTCACGAGTCTTCCCCTTGTAGATCACTGAAGGCTGAAGAGCAGTACCATCAGCACAAGTAGTCTCGATGACGGTCACAAGCTCGTGGTTCCCATCCTCGACATGGTATATGGTGCCTGGTCTCGGTCCACGAGGACCATGTTTCGGGTCTCAACACCCATTTGAATCCCCTTCTCATCCATGTTATAGATATTCTCTCGGGGGAAGTTATACTGGAGCTGCAGCGCCTCAAGCATATCAAAATATTCTGATACAAGCACTCGATTAAGGCAGCGTGCTCGGCAGCTCTCCAAGCCTGTAGTCCAACATGCTTTGAGGTCAGGGTGTCGGGCACGAAATGCTCTGGCCCACGACACCAGCACCTCTTCCCCCACGATGGAAGATGCATATTCAGCAACTGCTGTCATCGTCAAAGGTACGCCGCGTTGCCCCATGACCTTTATCCACTCTTTGAGAACCAATTCTTGAGGGGGACTCAACTTCTGCTGCCCAGCATGGCTTTCGGCGTGTGTCAAGCAGCCGTTGTAGCGTCCTTGAAGTGTTGTCCTTGCAACATCATATTGCTTGGAGGCTGTGCGAAGAGAGAAGCGGGGACGACCGGATGGGGTCAGGCCAGAGTCTAGAACTGCAATGAGAGCCTGCTTCATCCGCAGCTCATCCGCGGCGGCCTCAGCGGGAGTCTTGGCTGGGGGGGCTTTTTTGTTGACTTTCTTGTTGCGGCGTGCCATGGAGGGAGACAGAAGGAGAAATGACGCGTTTCATAGATGCTCCTATGCTATTGTTGAGATCCAGGGTCTCACAGATACAATCGAGGACCAATAGAGCCCAAAATCGAGCAAGGTGCGCAAAATTTGATGCGTGACATCACGCGTGACTCGACGCGTCAATGGACTGTCCGGCCTTCTGGACACTTTTTCGACCTCAATTCTGGCTCGTTTACCCCAGGATCTTGGGAGAGGCTTGTTAAGACAGTAAACTAGGGAATAGGGCATGTCGTTCCAGGGAACGAAGACCATAAAAGGTGTGAGTGCAATGAGGAGGGATCAGGAGCCCCGCCTCCTCGCACATGGCCAGCTGAACAGCCATAACCCCCTCGGCATGGCAAACAAGCTCAGCCCACTCTTTTATCTCTGAAGCCTTCCCTTCAATCTCCTCCGCTGTCCAAAAGTGGGCCTCCGTCGCGTCTTCATCCATGGTGTGGGAGGCATCAGTGAGGGCTGGCATGCTGCCAAAATTGGACCCGAGCACTTCTGTTATTAGTTTGGCGGCCGCAGTGTCTGACTCGCTGTCCGTGGTGTGGACAAGAACGGTTGGACTTGGGACAGTTTGAGCAGTCATTCACTGTGGAAAAAGCCAAGATACACACTTTTCCTCTCTTTTGACCACCCCATCTGATATATCAGACTGATTGTTGTTCTTCAATGGAGCTGCAAGTGCCAAATGGTTATGAGCATCCCTAGGGATGTACCGGAGGGTGCTCGTACCTGAAACCGACATTCGGAAGGAGGGACAGAGCAGCAGTGGGGGGTGGTATGTGAAAAGCCAGTTAATGTGACCCTCGAAAAATCGTGTTCTTGAGGCCTTTTTACGGCATGCTAAAAATATATATTTATACATGTTCCCATGAGAGAAGTGCACAAACAGCCCTCACAAGAGGATTTATCCATATACGCGAAATTGGCCAAGATATACAGCGAGGACAAAAGATGGTGGCACTCGGCTATTCCAATTGCTTACCTGCATAGAGTTAATTTTATAGGCTCTCAAATAATAAGGGGACTCACTCAGTAAAGAGGGGATACCGTCTGTGGTCTCCTGAAAAAGCCTTATAGTGACCGAGTGCGATGCTGGCGAGCTCAAGCAAAAAGACTTCCGCCATGCATCCCAAAATGGCAATTTCCTCTGATACTCATCTTATGATGCGCGCTGCGTGGTCAGAGTTCTTCTGGGCATTCCAGTGTTCTATCATATCGTGTATAATGCATACCTGTTCATTTTTTACGGCTCAGATGTGGCAAAAAAGGGGCGGGAAGTGTGCTAATGACAACTTGGCCCAGTACTACTTGTGGCCCGGTAGTGGGTCAGACACAGTAGGTGATCCGAGAAACAATTCAAATCTTTGCTAATGCATAGATAAAGATAGACTCGCGACCAGTCGTTTCCCATGCACTGATCACAAGGGCAGGAAAGATCAGTGCTGGGTACAGTGTTCTATGACCTGATGGGACGCCATCATCACATGGGACAAATGGCTTTCCCTGTCCAATGAAGCAGCTGTTGCCTTCGGAATTTATTATCATATCATAGCATATGTATTTTCTATTATCTCCCCAAGTACTGGGGTTCCCAGAGCCGGCGATGTCTTTAAAATTGCAAAACATTTTGGAAAGTCATGGAAACCGAAATGAAATCAGAGTGTATTTCGAGGTTTTTGGGGTTCTATGTCTATGGATTACACTTTTAATTTGCACAACTATGTAACACATATATATATGATTTCAAACTGATGATTTGTGAATTGGGTTGGCGAAACGAGGAGGCTGAATAATTTGAAGAGTAGAGGTGCAATCGGGGATGTCACGTCATGCCTTCCCGATTGGGTTTACCTAATCTCTGCACGTCTCCCGCAAAATGTACTTGGTGTCTTCTGTCGAACTCTTGCTGTGTAATCTGTCTCACCATGGTTGGTCATTCGGACTCTAAACGTGCTATGAACAAAAAAGTCGCAGATATGCAGGAACAATGGATGCAGCAGGCAATCCAAATTCATGTGGAAGGACATGGCTCTTCTTCCAGGCCGAGCCAGAGTCTGTCTGAGATTGTTGCACAGACAGAGAGGGAATGTCTGGAGCAAACAATGCAGGTTGTCCACATCTCCAAGTCAACTCTACACCGATGCGTTAATGGAGGACAAAGCACGTGTGAGGCACACGAAGCGCAGAAATGGCTCACCTCCAAGGAGACAGATGAGGTCATAACATATATGATTGAATGTGCTAATCACGGGTTTCCCCTCAGCCACCAGAGGCTCAAAGAACACGTCAATATGATCGCATGCGCACACTGGGGTGACACATTTCCGGCCACAGGTGTGGGCAAACACTGGACAGCATGCTTTGTCTCCGATCACTCTGCTCGACTCCGTGCATACTGGTCCCAGCCGCTTGACAAATCTAGAGCTCGCGCTGTTAATCCTGCCACAAAGGCAGAATATTTCGACCTACTGGAGAAGGTTATTGAAGGAAAGGGCGGTCATGATAGGATTCCTCCTGAATTGATTTACGGCGCCGATGAATCGGGATTTCAGAAGGGAATCGGTCAGAAGGAGCACATCTTTGGGGAAAAGGGGAAAAAACGGCAGCATCAGCAATGGAGCGGTGACAGAGAAAATATTACGGTGATGGTTACAATTTGTGGGGATGGGACTTCATTGGCACCTGCAGTAATCTTCAAGGGTGAAGGCTTCCAAGCAAATTGGAAACAAGACAATCCTGCAAACACTTGTGAGTCCAGAATTATAAGCAAAAATCACTTGCTCAGCCGATATAGATTGGGTTATTCAAAAAAAGGCTATACCGACGGCGTCATTAGTGTCGAATGGCTCAAAAATTTCGAAAAAGCCACTCGCAGAAAGGCTGCAGGGCGGCGACACCTGCTCATCGTGGATGGCCATGCGTCACATTATACCTTGGCCTTCCTTATCTTCGCACGTGAAAATGGGATCGTGGTAATCGGCTATCCGTCGCACAGTACACACATCTACCAAGGACTTGATGTGGTGATTTTCGCCACCTTTAAATTGAATTGGAGCGATGTGCATGATCGCTGGGAGCGGGAGGGAAAGGTGGTGGACAAAAGTACCTTTTTGGCTGTGTACGCCGAAGCGCACTTCAAAACTCTAACCCCGGAAAATATCAAAGCAGCATTTGTAAAACAGGTGTTATTCCACTCAACCGCGACGTGGTCACGACACAGATGATGGTGCCATCCCTGGAATCATCCTCATGTGCCACGCTTCCGATTCAACAATTGAGTCCAGTCAAGGTGATGTCTGACATGATCTATGATTATATGGACTATCAGAAGGTCCGGGCAGCACCTACAGATGGAGACGTTGGCACACTGAGTTGGAGGACGGATTCATCATGGACTGCCTACTTACCCAATTGGGGTGTCACAAGCGCTTATACGCTGTGACACATGCGTCTGATGCCCTTACTCGCTTCCCCCAAGTCGCAGTAAGGGTATGTTATTTCCTCGTCGTTGTATCTACATTAGACTCACAGAACCTGTAGCCTACATACTTACTTGTAGTACAGGTGAACTGACTCGCTTCCCCCAAGTCGCAGTAAGGCCTACATACTTACTTGTAGTACAGGTTGCAACTGGTTATGGGCCTTTGAGCTCGCCGTTGATGACGACGAACTCTTGCCCTGTACTACAGCGGCTCCCGGGCATCTCGCCGAGCTGGTATCTCTCTTTTTGACAAATCGCGCAGCGTGCACGACCTTTTCTTGATGCGACCTGACGCGACAGATCATGCCTTCCCCACGACTCCCTCCCTCGTTCTCTTCGAACAATCCATTTGGTCCCGACTACGGCGGTCCCAGAACGCCAGCATACTTGCCGTCGACGTCGCCTTCTCCCCGCTCGCGAATCCACGGCGCATGCCCCCTGCATTCCCGTTCGTCCCAGGCGCGCGTCAGCATGGCTACCCAGCTCCAGGCTTCCAACCGCAGGCGTACGTACCGCAGGGGCCCCCGCGCCCTCCCGCGCTGCCTCAGTATACCTACTACCAAACGCACGACGCGCACGCTCAGTTCCAGCAACCGCCTATGCAGCATTACCCGCAAGGCGTGCACGCTCAACAGCAGCCACCGCAGATGCATTACCCGCAACAGCAGCCACCGCAGGCGCAGTACCCGCAGGACACGCACGCTCGACAGCAACTGCCGCAGGGACATTACCCACACGGCACGCACGCTCAGCAGCAGCAGCCGCAGACGCACTCGCACTACGGACAGCAGTACATGCTGCAGCCGCATCGACCCAGCTTCGTCCCCCCGCGCATGCCCCATCCACCTTCGTTCTACGGCGGTCCATTCGCGACGGCACAACCCTACCAGGCGGCCCCGCCCGATCCATGTGCGGGGGTCCCAACGTCTGCGTCGGAGTTCATCCACGCGATAGGGCCCATCCCCAAGGTCTTCACATTGAACACCACAGCATGGAAGGACGCGGATAAGTTGTCGCTGGAGAGGGACAACTGGCGCGAGTTTGCATCCAAGGTCGAGAATCAGCTGGGAATGGTCGCTGGCGCTATCCGCTTCCTGATCACTGATCCCGAAGACCCCAATGTCTGCCCGACATGGCAAATGTACCCCGCCCACCATCGCGCATGGATGGATTCGAACAGCATCATGCTCGCGTTCCTCCGCGACGTGCTCACCGTCACCGAGCGCACGCAGATTACGCACTGCAAGCTGGCCTCGGACGCGTGGGATATCCTCTGTTACCGCCATCTCGTCCGTGGCCCCGCTGGCCAGATCGCCGCCCTGAAACGATTTGCCAACATATCGAATGCGTCTGACCCGAAGACGTTCTCGGCGACGACGACGCTGCTGACCCAATCCAACGAGGCGATATGGCAGTGCGGGCCTCCAAACCCCGAACTCTTCCCCCTACCGCCAACCTCGCACTCGCCGACACGGTCAACTCCCTCCGGACCGATGTACTTCCGGCCAGCGAGGATCCGCTGCATGACTTGGAGTCTTGGCTCGCTGTAGAGCAACCACGTACATCAATCAATTGGAACGAGCCTTTCGCGGGCAGCGCGACGATGAAACCGGGTGACTATGACCTCTTTGCAGATACTGGCGCTAATATCCACATATCCCCGTCCGCTCCGACTTCTCCATGTTCCGTGCGATCGCCCCACGCGCCATCAACGGATTCTAAGGAAGCTCGATAAACGCGATGGGCATCGGTATCATTCTTACGAACCGTTTCGAGCTCGAATTCACTCTCTTCGTTCCCGGCGCCTCAGTCCGCCTCTTGTCTGTCCAGCGCCTTTGCCAGGCCAAGCAGTACACTTTCCACTTCGACGAACGTGCCGCGTGGATTACCGACGCTGACAAAAATACCATTTGTACCGGCTCAGTACATCCATCCTGCAACCTCTACCGTCTCGACTGCTACCCCGTCCCACTCGTCACCAATGCCGCGTCTGCACCTGCTCGTGACCTAAATTCTTGGCACTTCTGCCTTGGGCATCCCCATAATCAAGTGATTGCCAATTTGTATCAGTATAATGGAGCTGATGGTATGGATCTCGACCCCTCCACCGACGTTCCTATTTGTGACGACTGTATTCTGGGAAAACAGGCTCGCACGAACGTACCGAAGGTCTCTGAGGGCCTATCGCCTCCTACAACGCGTCGGCTGGAGAGGGTGCACATAGATTTGAGCGGGCAGATCGCGACGAAGTCGAGGAGCGGAAATCACTATACCTTCGATATCGTCGACGCGCACACCACACGCGGCTTTGCTTACCCTGTACCGAATAAATCCGCGTGTTTCACTATACTCCAGGCTTGGGAACTGGAAACTACCGTGCGCACCGGAGAACACATCGGCACCTACATCGTCGACAACGGGGAGCTCAAGTCCGATGAGTTCATCAATTGGTGTGCGAGTCGGGGGACCGCCATCATCTGGACACCTCCCCACGTCTCCAAGGTGAACGGGAAAGTGGAGCGTTACCACCGCGTCATTCACGGCAAGGCCCGTACAATGCGTATCAGCTGTGGAGCGCCGCCGAATCTTTGGGATGAGTTCTGCGTCACGGCCGCATATCTTCACGTGAGAACACCTTCAAGAGCTCTGTTCGGAATGACGCCCCATGAGGCATTCGAAAAATTCAAACCGAATCTGAAGCACTTGCGGGAAATTGGCTGCCGTGCCTTCGTCCTAATCGAAGCCCACAACCCGAAGGTCTACGAACACAGCATCGAATGCGTCCTCATCGGCTATGTACCAAACTCCAAGGCGTACCGTTGCTGGCAACGTTCCACGGGCAAGATTTTCAACTCCGGAAATGTGTGTTTCATTGAACGCGGACAGACGGAGCGTATCCATTTTAACAAAGACCTGCTTGCTGAACGCATCGTGCGCCCGACGGCTCCTGCCGACGCCGCCGCCGATAGCATGCCCAACGACCAGTCAACTCTGGACCCACAGATGTCGACCTCAGAACTACCGACCGTCAATGACCCTGTCGAGTTCGTTGACCCTCCTTCCTCATCCCTTCCATCGGCTCCTCCTCCACCATCTCCTCCTCTGCGTCGGTCTCCGCGCCACACCGCCCATCTCGCCGATCGCAACGGCCCGGATGATGACAGTGAGGCCGCGATACTCGACGGGATTGAGGACGCCATCCAAATGTCACCAGAGGACGACGACGGTATCGAGGCCGAGCTCCTCGCTAACATCAACGCGTACTCTGCTGAGAACCCCATAAACGTCGAATTCCCAGACGACCCCCGCAATTACACCGAGGCAATGTCGTCTGGCGACTCAGACAAATGGGTCAAGGGGACTTACGAGGAGCTCGCGGCACTGAAATCCCTCGGCATCTACGAGTTGGTGCCACCGGAGGACGTACCACCCAACAAGACTATCCTCGACCTCAAACCCGTCTACACTCGCAAGCGCAACGAGCTAGCCGAGGTAGTGCGGAACAAGGTCAGGTACTGCGTTTTGGGATGCAGGCAGAAGTTCGGCAAGGACTATGAGCAGACGACCTCACCTACGGCGCGTCTCCAGTCTTTCCGCTCCATGCTGCACATCGCCGCGTCTCGGGGGTGGGATATACAGCAGGTCGACATCAAAACGGCTTTTCTCAACGCACCCTTGCCGCCGGATGAAGTCCAGTACACGCGCCAGCCCAAGCATTTCGAGGAACCCGGGAAGGAGCGATGGCTTTGGAAGCTGGTGAAGGCGTTGTATGGGCTGAAACAGGCGGGACGTGCGTGGAATCGCGCCATGCATGCAGCGATGCTGGAATGGGGGTTCCGGCGGCTGTTGTGTGAGTGGTGTGTATACGTGCGCATAGTGGAGGGCGTCACCAATCTGGTCGCGGTCCACGTTGATGACATGCTCTGCACAGCAAGCGAGAAGGCCGCGAACGAGCTATTCAAGACGCAGCTACGATCCAAGTGGGCGATTACTGACCTAGGTGAGGTTAAGTTCTGCCTTGGTATCGCCATCACCCGCGATCCAGAGCGCCGCACCGTTTCCCTATCCCAAACTGCTCTCATTGACCGCCTTGTATCCCAATTCAACCAGAGCCTCGCTGACTGCCCCAGGACGCCGATGGAGCCGAAGGTCCCGCTTGAACGCCCTGCCGCGGATGCACCACCGCTTTCCAGGGAAGACGCTGACCGCCTTGCTCATACGCCATACGCCTCCCTCGTCATGTCAATGATGTACCTCGCAATGGGTACCCGCGCCGACATCTCCTTCGCTATCAGCAAACTATCCACGTTCCTCGACTGTTACAGCGCTATCCACTGGCAGGCGGCTATCCGCATTCTCCGGTACCTAAAAGGCACTCGAAATATGTCCCTCACACTCGGAGGCTCAACACCCATCGCGCTCACTGGGTATACCGACGCAGATTACGCGAACAATGTAGGGCGAAAATCTATTGAGGGCTACACTTTCTCACTCGGCTCTGGCGCGATCTCGTGGGCATCAAGGAAGCAAAAGGTTGTTTCTCTCTCCTCCACAGAATCTGAGTACATTGGCGCGTCTGAGGCCTCCAAGGATGCCCTCTGGCTACGAATGCTGGCGCGTGGACTTACAATCTCCGTCGACTCGGCTACCATCATTTATTGTGACAATAACTCTGCCATAACTATCGCCAACGACCAAGCCCTCCACATCTGCGCCAAGCACATCGATGTTCGGTATCACCACATCCGCGACTGCGTTGAGAAGGGCAAAGTCTGACTCCTCCGCGTCCCCACCGACCAAAATACGGCCGACACGCTCACTAAAGCCCTCCCTTACCCGGCGTTCGTTCGCCACCGCACTGGTCTCGGTATCGCTTGAGGGGTGTGGTTTCAGGGGTGTTCTATCGTGAGGGGGTGGGTAATACGGCCGCCCACATTGTGGGGGTGAGTTGGAGGACGGATTCATCATGGACTGCCTACTTACCCAATTGGGGTGTCACAAGCGCTTATACGCTGTGACACACGCGTCTGATGCCCTTACTCGCTTCCCCCAAGTCGCAGTAAGGGTATGTTATTTCCTCGTCGTTGTATCTACATTAGACTCACAGAACCTGTAGCCTACATACTTACTTGTAGTACAGGTGAACTGACTCGCTTCCCCCAAGTCGCAGTAAGGCCTACATACTTACTTGTAGTACAGGTTGCAACTCACTGTCCTCTTCCACCACAACCGTGTTGTCCTCCTCTGTCCCGTTCTTCATGCGCACAGCCATCGACAACCTATCCGCAACATCTGCATCATTTCTCACTTCATCATCGCCTCTACAATCCACGTCAGAACCCCCGTGTTCAAACCCTACACAATCTCACCTATCAAAAATGAATCCCGGTATTCCTATTTGCTGAATAGGCCCGCATTGACAGCTCGAGAGCAGGAGCTCGTCAACGCACTGCATGACATGGAGGAGCGTGATAAGGAGAGGAAGCGGGCCATGATCGGCATGCAGGCTGGGGTGCTGCTCGCTGGAATGTACTCCAATCACATGCATGCACAGCTTCAGTCAGCAGAGGACAGAAAGCAGAAGAAGAGGGGAAGATGCAAGATGGGTGACGGGAAAGCCAAGTATTTCACAGGCGACGAGTTCTTCCAGTTGTGTGTTGATGACGAGAAGGCAAAGGAGGAGGAGGCGGTGGAGAAGGAGCAACAACGTGTGCAGCGGGAGAACCATGCGACCGAGCTGGCAGATTGGAAGAAGAAGAATACCGTGATCAGAGCCAGGAACAAGGTCAAGAAGGCGACATATGCGGAGGACACAACAGCGTGGGACGAAGAAAAGGTGATTGCCAAACAAGAGGGACGGCGACCCAGGTGGACAAAGCCAAAGCTAAAAGACTATGACCTCGAAAATCTGGTACCAAGGCCAAAAAAGATCGTAGAGGAGGAGAAAGAGGACGAGGAGGAGGATGAGCGGTCGTCCAATGGAAGCGAGATGGAACAAGATTAGATTACGGAATTGATTACCAGTGTTTGCCGACTGATTGTGATGCATCCCAAGTGCTGTTCATCTCTTTGATAAGAAGATCTGACCTTGATCCACCTTGATATAGCTCAGTTCTCTACCATTCGGTACCATGTGTTGCACAGAGTACGACTTGATATAAAAGATGTGATCATATGGATCAGAATTGTGCCAAAACTCGAGCAATTATATTCCGAGGTAAATCTAAATTTGGTCGTCCCATCAGGTCATAGAACACTGTAACGACTGGAACATCTCGTCATGATTTTTGCTGATGCCGCCAAATGAGGTTTCAGACTTAGCATTTTTGTCTCCCACTGCTCTTTCTGCTCTTTCTGTATCTTCTGAACGAAGTGTCCAAAGACCCAAGTTGTTGAGAGAAAGTTGGTCCGTTGCGAATTTTAAATCCATTGGGCATCACTTGTTTTTGCGTAAAATGGAAAACATGTCAGGCTCATCCGATTCAGAATTGGAAACTACTCCACTTTGCCTATACAACTTTTTAGACTTTTTTTGAGGGTGTGGAAGGTCAAAAATTCTAAGTACAAAACCTCATTTGGTGCGAGCTCAGGCGAGGTGAGCTTGTGAGCCTGCCTGAGTGGAAGACAAGCTAGCGTAGAGTCATTAGGACTTATCGTTTTGGGCAGTGCGGGCGGAGGACCAGGATTAGATTTGATCTGTCCTGCACTGCCACCTGTCAAAGACTTTGCCCTCGTCCGTCGACATCTTCAGTGAAAAGCCCATTCACTCGTCTCCTACTTGTCAAAGTCTAAGCTTTTAGCTCATAACCTCTCAATAATGACTCAAAACTCCCGTTGTGGCCTTCCTTTGCCTCTTCCCTCGACCTTTGACTGCACGGCGCATGCCACGTGCCCAGCCGACATTGTGGCGCCTCACAACATGGAATTGCAGGAGAGGAACACACAGAATCTCCATGCCGAAAAGAAGAACAACACCAGCGTCGTGCTGATGCGTGCGTACAAGACCGCTCGCAACACCACGGCTGGAGTAGGGACTCTGGACGTTGGCACCCTGTTGGAGGCATTCGTCACCTACACCGACGAGGAGAAAGAGCTTCTGGTCTCCTCCAAGGAGTTGGTAGATGCCGTCGGCCCGCTCCCCATTTTCATGATCAAGTACATTGCCTCGCAACATCTGAAGATTGCGCACGGAGAGGGGGACGAAAAAGCCAAGCATGACAAGGAGCACACAGAGAAGGAGGCGGAGACTCTGAAGGCTAACACACTGATTGCTGGTATGCTCCTCATGACCAATCCTCACGCCATTTTGTCCGTTCTTTGTGGGCCGGCGAATATTCCTCCCGTTTTTTCTGTCCCCCTTCGCCAGAAGGTTCCCTTTCCCCTTCATTTCTGGACGGACAAGGTCCTGTGCCACGCGATGGAGTTCCTGCACGAGGTTCCAAAGGAGTTGGTGCGCGCAGAACAGGTGTCGGCGTTAGTGACTCCCACGCACGTGCAGATCGTGAGGTTGGGCGAGGCGATCAAGCTTTGGGGAGGTGAGGATGTGTCCTCCGTGATGTTGATGAGTCTGTGGCATCAGGCATCACACAACTTATACGAGGCGTGGCACTTTCTTTGCCCCGTCATCGACCCCAACGTTCCTGACTCGCCGAAGCACACTTACGCGTCGGAGTACAATCTCCACATCATTTTCTTTGCTAATCTCAGGGACTTCGACAAGTACCCCGAGGTCTGGTACCCAGTAGAGCGCGAGCTGCGCCTCGCCATCGCGAACAACAGTGTCTTTTCTGAGGCGACATGGACGTTGTGTGTTGAAATTGTGCTCAGCACTTACAAGCAGGCGAAGGTGCTCGTGCGGATGTTTACCACGCCCGCCGCGGTGGTGTCCTCTCCCGTCCCACAACCGCTATCCTTGCAGTTGAAGCAGCCCTCAGTGGATGATGGAAACCTGGCGCCGCCAAGGCACCTCGCAACGGTAACGGCGGCAATTCGCGCGGCGGGGGCGTGTCCTCTCGCGAGGGCTCTGTACATCGCGACCGTCAACCCATCTGTTTGATTTGCACAGGTCCTCATAGCGCGCGCAACTACCCGACCAGCACCACCAAATTCCAGGATGGCGTGGCTAACTTCATGAAGATGGAGGGGTCGGATTTGCGCACGGCGAGCTTCTTTCGTGGCCCCCAGCCCCGCACCATCTGCATTCGCTACAACATTGGTGCATCGTGCGACGCTGTCCATGAGCCGGAGTGCCTTCACGTCTGCTCCTTATGTGGAGGCAGCCATGCCGCCCTCTCGCGCGACAACACCTGCAAGCGCGTCCGAAGCGGGGCCTTCGTGCCTTGATCTTCCCCACATGCCGTACCCGCTGATTGACAACACACTAATCCCACAGACTACGCTACAGTACTCGGATCTTTCGGCATTCGTGCACGCCCGTCCCATGCCGCCGGGCCTGCCCGATGCGCTCTCATCTTTATTGGATCGTGTCATTACTCCATACGACACCGACACCCTTGACACACTACTCACGAAGCACAACCTATCGGCAAATTATCCCTATCTCGTTCGTAATCTTTGTTAAGGGTTTCCGCTCGGCCGGATGCCTCTCCTCACAAGTACTATTGTCCTACCTAACCATCCATCTGCTATCGTCGAGCGTGCTGCGACTTTGGAGTATTTGGACTCTGAACTCACGGCTGGTAGGATGTCCAGCCCCTTCTCCCAGGTGGAGATGGAGAGGATTTGCCACGGTCCATTCTATGCATTGCTGTTGATCGTTGCATCGCAGGACCAAGGTCCTGATATGGAGATGAAGAAGCGGGTTTGCCGCAACTTGTCGAAGGGCGACATTCGCTCGGGGATGCCGGCCATCAACAAGTTTATTTCGAAGGAGGATTTTCCGACGCGATTCGACATGCCGTGGAAGGTGGCAGAGGTGGTGAGCATTCATTTCGGTCGTGTTTTTCCCCCATCACTTTCTTTCGTGGTGCTTGCGGCCTTGTTTCATGCCAATGTCTTGACTGCGCCATCTCCGCGCTTCGGCACGTGTCCTGTTTCATCCGTGCTCGTGCGCGTGTCCCGTTTCATTCGCCTTCGCACGTGTTCCACCTCCGGCACGTCTCATCTTGTCCGCCTTGTGTGTGTTCCGCCTTAGGGCATGTCCCGTTTTGTCCACCTCTGTGGGTGCTCTGCCTTAGGGCGCGTCCCGTCTCGTCTCGTCCATGCTCATGCATGCGTCCCATTCTACCTGCATTGACGTGCGCGTCCTGTCTGGGGTTGATTTCTTCGTCCTTCTTGCAGCGCACGTCATTTTTTCTATGCATCCTCAACACAATGTCATGTGTATGGTGCTTACATGTTTTGTGCAGGTCACGACTGCTCCTGTGGGCACGCAGGCGTGTGCGTTCGACATAAAATCGTTCCACCATACATGTCCCGTCCTCCCTGAGCACAACCCGTTTCTCATCGTCTGCTTTGATGGCGGCTTCTACCTAGATCACTGTTGTCCATTGGCGCTGCGTCAGCGAGCAGCAACGCCGGGCAGATATGCAACACAATTGTGGACATTTGTAAGGCTGAGATGGGGGGGGCGAACCTCTGAAGTATGAGGACGATTTGGGTGTACTGCGTTTCCCCAACGCCTCTGGCCCATTCGCCACCGGCGTCTTCCGCTACCGTTTTGACTGTGCCTCCGTCGTGGCACCCATTGACCCGGTCTGCACACCGTGGCACCCGGTGAAGACCGCCGTTGAGTTTCTCGACTCTATGGTTTTCTTGGTTTGCAGTGGGACTTGGTTCAGCGGCACGTCTCGCTGCCGGCGCTAAGCAGGCAAAGCATCTTGCGTGCGTGTGCTCAATGATCTCCAGGATCCGCATGTTGCGCAGGTTTGCGCTGCTTGACTTGCAGGAGATTCATGGGTCGCTCTGCCATCTATGCTTCATTTATCTGGAGGGTGTGTCGCGCCTCGCGGTGTTCTCGAACGCAATGGCTCTGTTCAAGGGCAACGTGTTCCTGCGGCGCTACTTGTCCAATTCCGCCCTGGGCGTGTTGTGATGGTGGGAGGCTAGGCTGGCTGACGTGTCCTTGTATCGCGAGTTGTGCCCACTGGGTCCGCTGCAAGATTTTGGCATCTACATTGATGCGAGCACCTCGTGGGGTGTCGTGGTTGTTATCGGTGCGCACTGGTACACTCTCCAGCTCACGCCGTACTGGAAGCAGCCTGGTCTCGACATTTGTTGGCTCGAGGCAGTGGCGATCAAGCTGCTGCTCATGTTCCTTGTGCAGCTCAATTTTAGCAGCATCCATGTTCTTGTGTGTTCCGACAACAAGGGCGCGATTGGCGTGCACACAAAGGGGCGGTCCCCTAACATCGGCATCAATTTATGTGCACGCCGATCATTTGCGATCGCAGCAGGCAACATCATCACTCCCAAGGTTGTCTACATACATGCCTTCCGCCGACAACCTCACTGATGCACCATCTCGTGGGCTTCCCGTGCCCTACATCTGCGACCGTGACTGGCTCGTTCGGGAGTTCGAGCTACACGCTGAGCTCGTCGGTGTCTTTTGGCCCGAATCGCGATGAGCGACTTGGGTGTCTCCGCGTTTTCGATGAATTTGCCTTCCCTGTCATGTCGTGTAGTGGCCCCGTCTCGCCCGTTCTTGGGCTGTCCTTGTTCTCGCTCCTGGCTGAGTCATCAGACTTGGTTTCTTCTCACACTCTTTCCATCCTTCACATACATTCTCTTGACGCGCCGTCGTTGCCGTTGCCGTCATTACACACCCGAGCTCGAGATAGCTCCTATGACCGAGGTGTCTGGGAATCTTCCTCCCCTTTCGTTTTGTCACCATCCACCGTGCCGTCCTATGCGCTGGTGTCCGGCTTGTCGGGCCTCTCTTTCGATTCACTCGCCCTCTGCCCGACCACTTCTCCCGCGTTCGGCCTCTCCTCAGCACGCTTCTGTTGTACCTCGTTGTCGCCGCGTCGCGCTTGCGCTCCGCGTCCCCGCCACCTCGGTGCGGCCTCGCTGATCGCACCATCACACCCTCTGCTGTCGCGCTGGTAGCAGAGGCCGATGAACACATCACATCCTCGTCTTGCCACATGGACGCGATGACATCGCTCCTTGAAGTCTGCTGTGCGGCCGCACTTTCTCTCCCATGGACATCGGCCTGCTGTCCGGCTGCGCGCAACCTCCTGGAACCCAGCGCACACTGGCCCCACATTCCCGCGGACTGCCGTGTGCTCCTGTGGACCGCACCTCACTCGCTTGCTGCCCACTCCACGATGCAAGGCGCCAGGATCGCACTCCAACTCCAGCAGCGTATTTTCGAGATGCTGCTTGTCGCACACGTCCCAGAGACGTGGGAGTCCTATGGCGCAGAACTTCTGCGCTTCCACCAATTCTGTGACACCCGGGGCATTGACGAGTTCACGTGCATGCCCGCCAGCCGTCTTCTTCTTGCTGCTTTCATTGCTGAGGCCGTGGGCACCTGTACGGGCAAGTGCATTCACAACTGGCTTAACGGCTTGCACTTGTGGCACACCTACAACGATGCGACATGGAACGGCGACGACGGGTGGCTCCCAATGCTCAAGAAAGCTGCTGACAAGGGCAGCATCGCGTTCAAGCGCCCTCCTCAGGGGCCCATTACCCATGAGCACCTACACGTGTTCCGCGCATCCCTTGATCTCGACTCCCCTTTCGGCGTGTCCGTGTGGTCGGTGGCGATTTCTTGTTTCCATGGCTGTCATCGGCTGGGTGAACTCCTTATCCGCAGTGCTGCGAAGTTCACCAGCCTGCGCGATACCTGTCGCAGTACGCGCATCCATCTGGTCTGGATGAAGACGACAGGGACCGTGGGCGGCGAATGTTTCCTCACCACCGTGCATGGGCAGGACACCGACCTCTGTCCGGTCTGAGCTTGGGAGAATCACCAGCATGTCAACAACTCTCCTCCTCCTGACACACCGTTGTTTGCTTTCCATTGTTTCTCGGGTTGGCAGCATCTCACCAAGGATTTGTTCCTCTGCTCGTCCTCCACCGTATTCAGATCTGTGTCGTTGGAGCAGATTTTTGGACACAGCTATTGCATCAGTGGGACGCTCGAGCTCATGGATGCCGGCATCGCACCCGAGATCATCATGAAACTCGGTGGCTGGACGTGTCTATGCTTCCTGATTTACTGGTGTCATCTCGAAAAAATTCTTCCTCTCGCTATCACCTGCGCATGGGACACCCGTATTCATGAATTTGCTACTGCTTATAACCATCCCGTCGACATCAATTTTCTTGCTATTGGCAATTGAAGCACCATATTCTGTATTAATTATTGTCCGTCCTAATGTGTTTTAATTTGTCACTCCGCTCTGTGTGTGGGGTCCTTGGGCCCGTTCCACTCGCCCTCGCGCGAGCTTTGCTCTGTGAGCTCTGCTCCTTTTGGGTTGCTTCGGGTCTCGTCAAGACCCGCAGTGGCTCTTTCATACGGTGTTTGGCCGTGCCCGTGCGTCTCGCGTTTTCCCGGTTCGGACTTTGCCGCCACCGCCTCTCCTCGCTGCGTTGCAAAGCCCCGAATTGGTCGGGACAGCCGAACCCCCCCACACACACAAAAGACCGTCATCATCTCCCTCTATCAGCTTGTTCATAAATATCATTTATTTCATCTGTCTTCACAAATCCGCTTTCGACTCACACGACTACCTTGTCGGCATCACTTAAAATGGCCGCCAAAGATCCCAGACGCTTCACAACATGATTAGTGCAGCCACGTGAAGAAGCAGATGGTCACGAGGCTAAGATAAAGATTTGGAATATCTACACATTTTCTGCCACCATGCTGAGGCAGCTGTCAGGACCCCATCGGACTTGAATCTCGCTTGAGCCCTCTTATAAACCTTATTTAATTGATAATCTGTAGGGGGGCCTCTGCAGATTATAACTTCTGCTGAATAGACACTTTGGGCAACTCCGGGTCTCTGTCAGTCAGTCACTTCACCTCTTTGGGCTATGTCACATATTTGTGATGCTGCTTCATCGCTTTTGCATCCCGCTTATCTATGGCAACAAGGTAGAGCTATAGTCATGCTCGACTTTAGTGAGGAAGGAAGGAGATGAGAGGATAAAGGGTGAGGGAGGAAGAGAGATGTTTTGTGTGTGTGTGGGGGGGGCTTGGCCATCTCAGCCGATTCAGTGCTCCTTGGCGCTGTGGGAAAGGCAGTGGCAAAATCTGGATCGGAAAAGGACGGGACACGAGACGGCCAAACCCGTATGCAAGAGCAGCCGAGGGTCATGTCGGAAGGAGACCCAAAGCTACCCAATGGAGAGCGGAGCTCCAAGAGCCATAGGCTCGTGCAAGGGCGAGTGAGGCGGGCCCGAGGCCCCCACAAAAAGAGCAGAGTGAACAAGGAATTTTTAAAAAAATATAAAACATATACATGCAGGATTTAATCGTCAATAGGTAATGCATCGATAGTTACAGAGTGACGTGTGGGGCTGCGAACTCAGCAATGCACACGTCCCAATCCCGAGTGATGGCAAGTGGGCGAAGAGGGGTGTGTGTGGAGGAGGTGAATGATTCACTCGGAGATGGTTCTCCCAGGCCCAAATTGGGCAGAGGTCGGCGTCAGGGCCTATGACCTGGGTAAGGATGCATTCGCCGCCCACCATCCCCGTCGTCTTCGTCCAAATGAGGTTGTCACGATCCATTCTATTGGGTTCCATCGGACACCGTCGGACTTACTAATCATCAACTCCAACTTCGCCATTGGCTCTTATTATAATGAACACTCTTCCACATGCTCCTCAACAATTATGCACACACATTATTCTTCATGTGATCACGGAGGTCTCGGACCTCCAGCTCCTTGACAATTACTTTATTGTTCTTGCTAAATTCTTCATCCCCATACATACTATAATTAGTTTATTGTCTTAATTGTTTCGCATGGAAATATCTCGGACTCTGAAATTAGTATATATATTGCCATGTACTTACATTTATCTCAGTTTGAATATCAACTAAGATTGTGCCCTATCTCTGTCTCACTCTCAATCTGTCACTTCTCGAAATTGGGCCTTGGGCGTAGGGAAAGGCGCAGCGCATGAGCTGAAGCCAAGCCTGCTCCATTCATCGGCACCTGTCTCGGACCTCCGATCGGACTCTGTTCGGACTTCACACTTATCTACAAAGTGTTATCACAAGAGAGTCCCATTCGTATTGCTCACTTCACCTCTTTGTCTTGATAGAACATTCCGGACTTCCGTCGGCCTCCGAGAGTAACCAACTCTTGACAGAGGTGGATCGACCGCACTGCGCAACCGTTTGCGATAGAACAAGATACCCAAGTGTCGCAGCAAGTGTCCTGTAGCGCGGAGAACTTCACCGCACTGCGAATGAGAAGCTCGCCAAGGTGACGACAGCCGCGGTAGCCAGAGCATGCTGCGGATCAGGTCGCAGCCTCGAAAGGAGAGTTGAGGTCGAGGGAGGCGTGCAGTGCACGCATGTGTTCGTTGGTAATCGGACCGCGCAGCGGGCGTTTGAAGGAGACACTGCCCTTGTCTGCGGACTTCTTCAATGCCGGCAACCAACCTTCGTCGCCATGCCACGGTGCATCATTGAACAAGTGCCAGAGCCGGAGCCCGCTGAGCCAGTTGCGGACACACTTCCCCAAGCATGAGCCGATGCCATCGGCTATGAAGGCGGCGAGGAGAAAGCGGTCGGCCAGCATGCGCGCGCCCTCAGGAATCACCTCACGGTCGCAAAATTGATGGAATCGGAGGAGGCCCGCACCATAGGATTCCCTTGTTTCCGGTACGTGTGTCATCAACAGACCTTCGAAGATTTGTCGTTGCAAGTCGATGTGAATGCCCGCATCCTCCATGGCAGCATGCACAAGCTTTGAGTGTGGCGCCGTCCACAGAAGAACCCGACGATCAGCTGGGATGTGCAGACAGAAAGTACTTGCAGCGAGCTCGTTTCTGCTGCGGGCTGCATGGGCTCTCTGTTTGGGCAAGGAAGCGGCTGCTGCGAGCCTGATGTCCAATAATGACACCTCAGGGTCGGAGCAGCGTGAGCTGGAGGATACATGCTCGTTGATGAATGGCGACGAGCGCGCAGTGGCAGAATGCGCAGTAGCGCGGAGCGCACTGTGCGGCGGTGGGAATGCGGACCGAGCACGCGCGGGGCGGCGAGAGCGAGGGGAGGGTGGGGTCAGGTTGGATGAGGACGCACGTGGGAGCGCTGTCTGCGACAGCAAAGCAGGGCGGGGCTTGAAATTTGCACCCATGAAAAAGGTATCTAAAACCATAGAAACAGCGCTGACAAACAGTCAGCTGGGGAGTGAATGGAGAGCATAGCGAACACATGATGCATTGGTTCATGGATAGCAATGTGCAACGGGAAGTGTGTGTGCGTGAATAGACGGATCCGAACTGCAAAAGTCAGCACAGAAGGGGTAACAATGCTATAACACAACCCACGAGAGCGTAGCGGTGCCGATAGGAGAACGTGAGGTAGCCGCCGTGTGTGATTCACAAGAAGATATAGGGCTGCGCCAAGTCAGCAAGGAAGAAATAGGGTGTAAAATAACGCACAAATAATTCATGACATCATGCAGAGGGTGATTGTGGCCAATTGCCGAACTGATAGATTGCATGCGAGAACAAGAAGAGGGCAGTCGGATTGACGTGCGCAAGCTGACAGCAGCGGGCGAGAGGGCATTGAGTGCATGTGCGATCGCGACTTGGTCAAAAGTTGCAATGGTCCGGCAAGAAGACACCATCGAATTCGACTGGCATGTCGAATTCACGGGTGAGGTGGCTGCAAGCATGGAGGTGAGGTGCGGCGAGACCACGAGAAGGGGCATTAGCGAGGTTGTCAGCGGATGCAACATAGACAATGTTTGGTGTGATCTCTGATCCTGCCATGATCGTGAAAGATCGGCGTGCACAGAGATTGATGCCAACATTCGGTGATCACCCCTTTGTGTGGGCGCCAATCGCACCTTTATTGTCTGAGCGAATAAGAATATGGATATCGCGGAAATTCAGCTGGACCAAAAACATGAGCAGGAGCTCTATGGCTACAGCCAGCAAATGTCAAGACCCAGGGACTTCCAGTACGAGGTAAGTTCCCATGAAAACCAGCCTATGACAATCGCGATGCCATAGGAAGTGCTTGCGTCGACATAAATGCCGAAGTCATGCAGAGGGCCCAACGGGCGAAGCTGCTTGAAGGCCGAGACATCCGTGATCTGCGCTTCCCACCAACGCAACGAGCGAAGAATGGAATTCAGGAGCCAACGCTCCGCAAATGTGTTCCCTTTGAAGCCCTTCGTCGCGTTGAGAAAACGGGGAGACGCGAGGCGCCCGCAGTGAAGAGGAAGCACAAGTGGCAAAGAGTTCTGTGGATCTCTTGTAACTCCACCAAAGTGAACTTCCGCGACGCCAGGATTCCCGCGATCATCTCGCACACACGTGTCAAGTATTTCACGTGTTTCTTGGAAGGGAGGGAGGCTCGCCGTTCTACCAAGTCCCATAACATGCTGAGGAAGACTACATGCTCGAGAAACTCAATGCCTGTCTTCATCAGGTGCCATGGTGTTCAGAGTGGGCGGATTGGGGCCTCAATGGAAGCGCGGTCAAAACGGTAAGTGAACATCCCCGCTGAACCGAAGGTGAGCGTGCTCGGATACCTGAGCATGCACATGTCGTCCTCGTACTTCAGCGGTTTCCCGTCCTTCTCCATCTCAGCCTGCCAAATGTCGACCATGGCGTTACAAATTTGGCCTGCATTACCACTAGCGGAGGATGCACTGAAGGGATAGCAATGATTGAGGTAAAAGTCGCCGTCGAAACAAACAACAAGGAAAGCTTTGTGTGCCAGGAGAACCGGGCAGGTGCGGCGAAAGGACTTGATGTCGAACGCGCAGCCCTGCGTCCCAGCAGGTGCGGTTGCAATCTGATGCGTAGATATTAGGATCGTGTACGTACACGGTTTTAGGGCAGATAGGATAGAAAAATAGAAATATAAGAGAGATATGAAAGGTGAATGCGCGCCAAACATGACAGGACCAAGACAATCGGTGTCTGGTGCGAGGGTACACATGCGAGCGCAACAGGATAGGATGGGAAGGTGTGCGAGGCATGGAAGGATAGGGCTGCGTGCGCGGCACGGACAGATAGGATCTCACGCAGGGCACAGATAGCGCGCAAAAGCACGTAAAAGATAGGAAGAGCACACCCAGGCTCAAAGAGGACCGTGGCCGAAGCTTTGGCATAAAAATTGGCCGCAGGCGCCAGAAAGAAGGTGGTGTGGGGTAAATGATAAAATAAAACTCACCACTTTGGCCACTTTCCAAGGCATGTCAAATCTCGTCGGGAAGTCTTCCTTCTGGATGAAATGATTGACCACGGGCGTCCCCGTGTCCTCATCACCTTTAGAGAGATTCCGACAGACCCTCTTCTTCTCCTCCAAACCAGGACCCTGATCTTGTGTCGCCACGATGAGAGGGGACACATAGAACGGCCCGCGGCAAATTCTCTCCATCTCCATGCGAGAGAATGGGCCCGACATTCGATTTGCAGCGAGTTCGGTCTGCAAGTATTCTAGAACCACTGCACGGTCTGTTGTCGCCAATGTGTGGTTAAGGATAATGATGGTGGAGGATAGGATAGGCATGCGTCCGAGTGGGAAACCAAGACAGAGATTGCGCACAAGATGAGGATAGTTTGACGTTAGGCTGTGCTTGTCTAGTAATGTGGAAAAGGTGTCCGCGTTGTATGGTGTGATGACCTGATCTAGTAAAAAGGATAAATCATCGACCGGCCCTGCTAACACGGGATGGTTGTGCACAAACGGTGACAAATCGGGATACTGTAGCTTAGTTTGTGCTGTGTGTAGTAAATATTCCGAGAATTTTGAAGGTTGGGGAGCGAGATCAAGGCACGAAGGCCCCGTCTCTGACTAGTCTGCATGTCACGTCCTTTGTGAGTGTGGCATGGTTACCTCCACAGAGGCTGCAGACATGGAGGCGATCTTCTCGATGGTCGGAGCAAGGTTTGACGATGTTGTAGAGGACACAAAGAGTCTTTGATCCACCTTGAAAAGCCACTGCAGTGCAGATGCCATGACCATCGAGTTTGGCAAAGTGCGGCGCTCCATCCCGAAAGGATGTTATTTGTTATCATGGTCGTGCACTCTGTGCAGCCCGAGGCAGATGATGCAGGACGGTGTCCGCTGCGGTGCAGCCAATCCCTCATGGGAAGGGCCGCCTCCACCACGAAATTCCTCTCTACGACCAAAAGCACTGTGTGGCTGTTTGGGCGCTACCGAGTTTCTGTTGTCTGGCGGTCTGCGCTTCGATCCTGAAGAAGGACCCAAGAAGTTTGCATTCACATGAAGCTCGCGTGTCACCTTGTTGTTCTCGGCGTACTCATGCGCATTCAGCCAAGCATCGAGTTTGGCACCCCATGTGATGTCATCGAAAATAATGTCGTTAAAGAGGATCTTGTTGCAGAGGATTTTCTCGAGGGGGTACCAAATGTGGAAAGTTGACTCTGCATCTTCGGCACTGGCAAAAAACATAATATGCTGCCCATATTCGGACGCGAAAGTGTGAGTAGGAGAACCGGGGACAGTGGGGTCGATGGCAGGACACAAGCTAACATATGCCGACAATGAATTGTGAGAGGCATCCCCCCATGCATTATATGTCATCGATGTGTCCTCAGCGCTGAACTCCTGCATTGCTTTAACGACGTCCAGAAGTTGCACCTTCTCTGGACCATGCAACTTCGTGCCCTGGCTGACCTTCCTGTCCAAAACAGCCACCTTCGTGGGATCCTCCATGACCCTCTTAAATATGGACTTTGTCCACCAATGAAGAGGAAAATGAACCTTAAACTTCAACGAGACCAGAAAGAGGGGGGAACGGGAACGGGAGCGGTGCGGGAGGAGGAAAGAGTCTGAGGGTTTGCCATGAGAAGTGTACCCAGTTCATACACCTTCTCCTTGTCAGACTCTTTCTGCATGTGCTCAGACTCCAGCTTTTCCTCTTTCTCCTTCTCCTCCTTCGAAATTTTCATGCGCTTTTCTGAGATGAGCTGGGTCAAATAAATTGGCAAGGGGCCCGTGACATTGACTACAGCCTTGTCGTTCATGAGAAGGTTGATCTCGTCCTCAGAATACGCGAGGTAGGGGGTGAGGCGCTCGCCGACATCAAGATTTTCAAGATTTTTCCCAGCGAGGAGGTCTTCCTGGTAAGCAAAAGTATTGTCAAGGCTATCACAATTGTTCTTCTCTGCTCTGCGGTTTCTCGTGTTTTTCAACGTGAGCATGATGTTAGCGGGAGGCACGATGTCTGCTGGGCATGCAGTGTACGCATCAAAGTCAAAAGTGATCGGGAGTGGGAGGGGAAGACTGCAGTGGGATGTCGTAGTCATATCTGAAGTCTTGAATGCTCGAAAATCAAAGTCTTAGAGGAAAATATGCGAGGAAAAGAGAATTTTCTGTATGAGCTGGTGAGCGGAGGAAGTCTTAGACAGGTGGCTGTGCATTGGTAGATCTAATCTTATCTACAACGCACAGCGTGAAGAAAAGGAACTAAAGTCTACGTCTACGCTCTTCCTTGTCATCCACTTAGGCCAACTCGCGTGCTTGTCTGGCCTGAGCTCCCATCCTATTAACTGGCCATCGCTGCAAATCAGTTTTTTGTTGTTTGTTGCATGCCAGCACTGGGGCGATATGTAAAGTGGCAATCAAGTTGACGTACACAACACGAGGTCTCTACCTGGCCTCGACATCTGGCAGCGCTTGATGTGCTGCCAACCTGAGAGCGGAAAGTGCAGTGTTGATGCCTGCGGAAGCAACATCCATGGTGTCTGCGTCTGCGAACATTGTGAGCGGGCCTTTGTGAGCGGGCCTTTGTGTATAACTGGGTGCGCGGTGCAGAGCGCACTCTGGCTGTCACAGTCAAGACCTTAAGTGTCCACTCTGTTACATGCATGCAAAATGTGTGTACTCATGTATATATAGTCCGGGAAGCCTATGACAGATTAACCTGTCATAGTGGCCTTTTGGCTCAGTTGGTAACAATGCTAGCTCCCGGGCATGTTACATAACAGTATGACAGGTTCAAACCGGTCGCGAGTTCAAACCCTGGTGGTGGCATATTTTTCAGGCCTGGAGCACTTGATTTAATTTGTCATCATTTGAACTCGGTAATGTCCGGCAGGTTGATCATGTGACCTGGGGGTCTATTATGTATCATTTGGTCTTTGGAAGTGCACCCGGGGTTCCGCCCCCGGTCCGGCCCATTTTCGGGTTTCCGTTCCATTCCGGAACATCTTGGATCCATTCTAGGATCATTCCGCACTTCGAGGGCTCAGTGCCTAATTGGGGGCACTGTT